>PNEQ01121725.1:0-14105 GCA_003012365.1 Medauroidea extradentata | reverse complement strand
CCCTTTCCAGGATAGTCACCACATTCCTGAACCAAACAAGTCTCTCGCTGTACATCACAGACTAAAGACTTCACGTGACCAACCAAGGTGATATATGTCGTGTCTGCAAGTAAGTTCTTCAACGTTATGTAGTCAGTCCTTTCACGAAACATCACACAGAGGTTATACTTTCGTACCACAACTAAGGTGAACTGCTTGCTCTTTGCTTGCCAGTTGACAACTGAACTGTGAATAGATGTGCCCCCTCTTATATGGTAGGCCAAACACACAAAATCATGTGGCTGGTTCCAGATTGTTCTAGAAGGTATGTTACATTCTGCAATTATCTGGATGCTTCCATATTGTTCTTGAAGGTTCTATTACTCTAGAAATGGCCATGGTTTCACATTGTTTTCAAAGGTTCTGTCACTCTCTGGAATAATCTGGATTGTTGTAGACATACCGTAACAAATACAGTTCCTGTAAAAATATCAGAATATTTGAAATGTTAGTACAACCTGTTTAATTCAAAAGTGGAAGTTCTCCTTTTCAGGGAAGGTAGTACTCAGTGATGCTGATCAACAATAAAAAAATCCAAATTTTTGAGATAAGCTTTTTTTTTTTAATAAAAAAAATTACATGGCTGCAGCAAGAAAATTTGAGTACATATTTCTGTTTAGGCATGAATACTCTTGTAACTCCTTTAAACAGACGCTGTCTCCCCGAGACTCGTGTAGCTTATTACGACAGTGTCGCCATACTGCCACTACTTGACTCAAGGCCACAATATCTCTCCCTTTTTATTATTGTTCCCAAGCTCGGACACTTACAGGAACCATACTCTACATTGTAATACATTCAAACTTCTACAATAATTACACTTAACAGCTTACGACACTAACAGAATTTCCAAATTTATATATATACACCCACACCTAAGTATTGCACATTCCTTGCACTGACTGTTTAATAATAATTACAAGTTTACAATAAACATTTAATCTTGAAAAAACTTTGCACTGTTCCTACTTCATGATTTCACATAATCAGCCATCCAAGCAGGAGGTGCTTTCTCTCTAGTAGACTTTCTCACGTTGGTACCTCTTGGTTCTGCTGCATTGCCGACTTGTGTGGTTAACTGTGTTGGTCGTGCCCTTTCTTCATCCGGCCATCCTCTCCATTCCGGTTCCAGCTGTCCTTCGCTACCAGTATCATCATCTGACAAGGCTGAAGACTCCATTGTCTCTGAGACTGTGTGAGACTCCAACTGTTGCCCTCTTCCCTCAGTGAACTGTGACCTCAAGCCCTGGTCTGCAACTCCCCCGAAGCTGAGTTTCTGGTGAGGTGTCTGTGTTGTGGGGGAAGGCAGCAAATGTCTTCGATTGCGTGTGTACACTGTCCCTACCGATTCAATCAAATACGACCTTGGATAATGAAGATCTTCAGGAGTAGCCGTCACTTGCCCATAAACCTTACGATCTGAGATCCAAACTTTCTCACCCCGTTTTAATGACCGTAATTGTTGTGTTCTGTATTTCCGATCATACCATTGCTGTTGATATTCCTTTTTCCTTCTCATCTTAGCTGGTAAGTCTTTGGTTGCTTCTTTATGAAAGGGATTGAACTCTGGAACTGTTGTCCTAACTCTTCGTCCAATCATAATCTCTATCGGAGACACTCCATACTCTGTTGGAGCAGAACGAAAGGCTAACAATGCCTCGTAAACATCTTCACTTTTCCTGAGCAGTATTTTAGCTGTTTTGACTGCTGCTTCTGCACAGCCATTCGCCTGACTGTAGTAGGGGCTACTTGTTCTGTGCATGAATCCATACTGTTTTGCAAACTTCCCCTTAAACTGAGGTCCATTATCTGTTCTAACATACTCTGGTATACCAAATCTTGCAAACACTGCCTTACACAGTTCAATAAGAGAGTTTTCTGTTAAGTGCTGTAACCATAATAATTCAAAATATTTGGAGTAGAAATCAGCAATTAACAAATACCATTTGCCCTGATATTTCATAAGATCTATGCCCACTTTCTACCAAGGATAATCTGGCAGGGACTCCTTTATGAAAGGTTCTCTGGGATTACTATGCTGCTCTATACAGACCGCACAGTTCTCAACAAGCGATTGTAGTTGTGTACTGAGTCCTACCCACCAAACTGACTGTCGAGCCCTGGCTCTACATTTGCCAACACCCAGATGCCCTTTATGCAATTGTTTCAGTACATAATCTTGCAACTCTGGAGGTATTATTAGTCTGGCACCCTTTAGAAGAAATCCTTCATTAACTGAGATCTCTCCCTGGTACTGATGATATACAGCTATTTCCTTAGACATGTCTTTTTGTTTCGGCCACCCCTCTGTACAATAAAACTCCAATTTTTGGCAAATAGGGTCAGTGTGTTGGTGTTTTTTTGATGAGTTCCAAGATATTCTGGGCAACTGACAAATTGGCCACCACCATATTCACATGAGCTGAAGTCTCTGCTGACAACTCTTCTCCCGAAACCTCGTTGCCCTGAATTGGATTTCTTGATAAACAGTCTGCAAGGCACAACTGCTTTCCTGGTACATAAATCAATGAGTACTTATACTTCATCAACCTTATTCTAAACAGTTGGAGCCTACGTGTCAGTTCGTCAAAATTTTTAGTTTGTAATATTTGAACTAATGGTTTGTGATCAGTCTCCAAAACTACTGGTAACCCTAAAATGTACTCTTGAAACTTTTCACAAGCCCACGTAAGGGCCAATGCCTCTTTTTCTATTTGAGCATACCTATGCTCAGTTTTTGATAGCATTCTAGAACCATAGCTGACAACTTTTTGAAAATTGTCCTTGGTCACCTGTAACAAGGCACATCCCAACCCATATGATGAACTGTTTGCACTAACGATATTGTTTATCCGTATCGCAATGAGCTAGACATGGTGCTTGGACCATGAGTTCTTTATCTTTCTCAAAAGCTAACTGCTGATGGGGTCCCCACAAATACTCCTGGTTTTCTTTCAACAATTCATTTAACGGCTCGAGAACTTGGCTCTTTCCTGGTATGAAATTTCCCACATAATTCACCATACCTAGAAACCTCAGTAATTCTGCCTTGTTCTGAGGTTCTGTAAACTTGGAAAGTGCTTTACCTCTGCTAGCTTCTATGGAAATTCCTTCAGCTGATAGATCATGGCCTAGAAATGTGACCCTGTTGGCTCCAAAAACACTTTTAGACTTATTGATGGTAATGCCACTGTTACTATACCTGCTTAAGACTTCCCACAGCGTTGCATCATGTTGCTCCACTGTTTCTCCAAAGACCAGGACATCATCTACATGGTGCAGAATGTTGGGTACACCCTCCAAGACCTGAGCAATCTTAAGGCTGAAATATTCTGGAGATGCGTTTAACCCAAAGGGTAACCTCTTGTACATGTATCTCCCAAACGGAGTAATAAATGTGGTCAAAGGTTGACTCTTCTAGTTCAATGGGACCTGGTAAAACCCAAAGTTAGCATCTAGTTTGGAGAACACTTTCGCACCTTTGAGCTGTGACAACGTATACTGCACCTTGTGAATTGGAAAGACTGCTCTTTCAACGTACCTGTTCAGTTCTGTAAAATCACAACATATTCTCACCCCGTCCCATTTTGCAACTACCACCATTGGTGCGTAAAACTCTGTAGGGCCATCTACTGCTACAATAACATCCTACTCCTTCATTCTGTCCAACTCTTTTTTACACTTTTCCTAACAAAGGTAAAGGCATCAACCTCGGTGTGGTCAAGGCATACGGTTTGGCATCCTTACTAAGGCGTATGTCTATCTCCTCTACCATTGTACCGAGACCACTAGAGATCCGTGGGAACTCCCTGTCAACATTAACATTGTTCAAAACTTGAACAACCTGCAAGGCCTGAATCACATCTTTACCTAATATGGCATTAAGTATATTTTCAATAAAATATACAGTTATTTGCTGTGTCTGCCCTCTATGCACGAATCCTAAAGACTTGGCGCCTACAACCTTTAAAGGACACCCATCTGGGCAACTAACTTTAGTAGACTGCTTATCAAGCCTCAAGTTGGTGGAACTTGCAATCTCACTGTTGAGGCATGTGATGTCGGCTCCTGTGTCTATTAAGAAGTTCATCCTTCTTCCTAACTCCACAATCTCAATTTCTACAGCAAAGGGATTAGGTCTCGGTCTACCTCCATCGAACATAACCTGCCCTATGACAAAGTCTGTTGTGAAATCATCTGTGTCTGAACCTTCATTTACATTATGGACAAGCTTTGCCTTTCTACACTGTCTAGCAAAATGACCTCGACGACTGCATGAAAAGCATGTGACATTTCTGGCTGGGCAGTTTCCTCCTTCTTTGTGACTACCCCCGCACTAGTCACAACTGTTTTTTTGGTGCCTGAATTGGTACTGACCTCTGTTTCATGGGGACCTCCCTCCAATGTGTGTGTTTTTCCATTTTGACAAACTTTCTTCAGGTCGAGGATGTGATCTGGCTTCGTTTTGGTAGTTCACGCGCAGGACCTTTGCTGCTGGTTTTTCCCGCAAAACCTGTGTCTGCGATGCTTGTAGCTCCCCTTGCAGACACATATTCACTGCCTCTTGAAGTGTTAAGCTACTTTTCATTTGCATTTTTTTACTAATTGACACATCCCGCATGCCCACTACTATCTTATCACGAATGAGCTCATTTTTCAAAGGCCCATACTCACACACATCTGCGAGGTTGTGTAGGCTTGTTATGAATTCTTCTGCACTTTCGCCCACATTCTGGACTTGCGTGTTGAACTTAAACCATTCAAAAATTATATTGACTCGTGGTTTGAAGTGTTTGTCGAATGCCTCTGCAAGTTCGGAATAGGTCCATCCTTTTGTTAGCTTTTCAAATGTGAGAATAATCTTGTCTACCTTCTCCCCCAACAAATACATCAAAAGGTCAATCTTTTCACTGTCATCGCACGTCTTATTGCCACTCAGATTAATAAATTGCTCAAACCGCACTTTCCACCGAGTCCACACATTTGGATCCAAAAAATCCAATGGTCTCGGAGGTTTGATGTTAACGAGTGACGCCTTCGACTCAATCCCATCTGCCGCCATGTCATGTATGTGCACAAACTTATATTAGTTTTTGAACAAAACCACCGCCATTGACGGTTGTGTCGCGATTCCACTGTGCAGAGATAACTAATCATAATTTACCGCTGCCACCATGTTTAGGCATGAATACTCTCGTAATTCCTTTAAACAGACGTTGTCTCTCCGAGACTCGTGTAGCTTATTACGACCGTGTTGCCATACTGCCACTACTTGACTCAACGCCACAAAAATTTCAAAACATAATGTACATCAAAGAAAAAAATATAATCTTTAAAATAAAGAAAACCACAACAATATACCTTCAACTACTCCAGATATCTAGCACTTCCACATTTTTGTCGAAAATTGCACGGGACCGTGAAGCCATCTTTGCCAGTCTGTATCTCAGGCGAAGAATTTTTTTTGGGAAAAACCAAAAAAATATGTCTCTCTTACTTTTTCCTGAATTTTAACTGAAGGACCTCTGATATTTTAGGCCTATGTGGGGAAGAAACAGCGCCGAACATAAACTCCCAGCTGGAAAGTATCATGGCTGCAGGTGACGCTACTGCTGAAATAATGCAAGATATGCAACTCTGACAAAGTAGCAAGTCTTTAAAAGTGTGACACCAATCTGTATCTACTGTCTACTGTGTCTCCTACAACAGTTTTGACTACATTGAGGAAGTGGCCAATGCAGTGTCTGCCTGCACTTTGATTGGCTATCAACAAAAGCAGCAGTTGAACACCACGTTAGTGCTACACGAACCCAACTTTTCGGAAATTCCAGGACTAAACCAGCTATATAAAGCTAGAATTACGTATTGGAGGCAGAACCATTTCATAAAAAAGCTTATAATAAATAAATATATTATATATACACATATATATCCAAGAAATATTGAGAGGAAGCAGAGGCTTACGTCTAGGTAATGCTCAAATGGAATATCATTCGTAGGGATGCTAGCCCGTATGCCAGTTCCATGCTCTGTGTACGGAAAAAGAATGGCTCAGTGCGTCTCTGCCTTGATGTCAGGTCATTGAACAAGGTCACAGTGAAAGACTAAGAGGGACCTGTACAAACACGAGATGTACTCCGTCTGTACTAAGGTATTAGATTCTTAACCACTCTAGACATAAAATGTGTCTACTGGCAAGTGCAGCTGGAAAACGACTCACAGCAGTACACAGCAGATTTGTTAACAGTTTGTCTTTGAAGTGATGCCATTCGGCCTGTGCAATGTTGTCACAGAGTTTACTCGATGTCTAGACGAGACCTTAGAAGAAGAGTATAAGCCTTTTGCAAGGAACTACGTCGATATTTTAGTAACTTCCGCATCATTCAAAGATCATTTACAACAGTTATGTGTAGTTATTACTAAGTTGGAACAGGCTGTCATGACCATCAAGATTAGGAAGTCACTATTTTTCAGGGATGAAGTTCCATTTTCAGGCCATATTTTAACCCCAGTGAGAATAAAGACTTCTCCTGACAAGTTGCAAGCAATAGTGGATTTTCCTACACCACAGAACCAAAAAAAGTTTTAAAGATCTTTTCATAGAGTAATTAGGTTCTATTGAAATAACTCACATCAAATCTGGGCCAATACAGTACTTTTATTCAAGCTCTTGAAGAAAACGAAAACTTTGATTTGGACACCTTGTAACATTGCAGGGTTCCATTTACATATTATTTTCTTTTGCTTTAAATTACATTTTTTGTATTTTTATTTGACAATAACAGCTGAAGGTAACTGTTCTTATGGAGAAAAGTTCATGGTATTTTATTGTATAATTATTTCATTTCAAGTTAGGGTATAATGATAATAGCTATGGCCAGAGGGCCAGGTGGAGGAGGCACAGCTTTGTCCTTGTTATGCTCCGTGCCAGTTTGTATGCCCATATTTGGCTATGGTTAGGTGATGTGTGCTCGCCCTTGAGTTTTCAGTTTTTGTGCCCATATATGGTAATGTTTTGTGGCCCGTTTTTTGTTAGTCGTGTTGGGTGTAGCACACAGACAGGGGAAGTACCGGTGTCACGTGCTCGGAGCCAGCCAATCGTGGCGAAGTGCACCGTGACCTTGATACTTTTTCCTGCAAGCCTGCCTCCATCTTCGGGTAAGAGAAAAAGTCGCGACTCCGAAGAAGACGGACGTCCGCGGCGCTGCGGCCCAAAATACTATAGAAATGTGAGTAAGCGTGAAAATGTAACGTGTGCGAGAGGCACCCGTGGCCGGAACTCTCTATTTTTAATAATGTGTTAAATTGCTTTCGGATAAAAAATTCTATTCTACTAAATTTTTCTTTCTCGCGCACGTGGCCGTAGGGTGCAGGGCGGTTTTTAACCCCCCAAACAATTTAATGTAATGATTGTACCGATGTGGTTTCTCGGACTTTCTTAAATTCTATGTAGTAACCAGCTTCAGTTTTTGTTAAGGAGACGTTTCCTCGTAAGAGCGGTTACTGGAAGCAAGCAGTTGTGTGGTGTAAGAAAATGTACCTTCACGAAATGTGACGTTCAATAAAACTTAAATTCAGACCATTCTTTTCAAGTTTTTCCGTTTCAAGCCTTTCTAAGTCACCTGTTTTGGAGAAAAGGTCATAATTTCGAGACTGAGCAACGGGAAATGGTCGTGTTACGCAGTAGCGGAGGGATTCCAGCTGCTGCTGACTATTTCTATGTCAACAACCCAAACTAAACTCTGCGGAACTTGTCTACCGACTCGCTTGTGATTTGTTCGCATTTTGCAACGACCTGGGAGATCTGTACTGCAACAACCTGAACATCAGACGGCGATGCAACAGCTTAAGCCACATTTCTCAGAGACCACATGATCAACCACTCAGTACAAGTTCGAGAATTTCTGCTGTATACGGACGCGCCACGGCCAGCAGAACTTTAAAAACTGCAGAATGCAACTATACCGTAACAGAGAAGGAAGCGTTAGCTATAGCCTGGGTGCTGCAAAAATTCCTGGACTTACTCTTAGGAGAAAAAATCAAGCTCCTGACTGACCATCAAGCTCTCACCTATCTGAAAGCCAGCAGAGTTTTTGGGGACCGTCTAACTCGTTGGCAGTTACTTCAACAAGAATACGACGTAGAATTGACTTATATTACGGGTAGTGACAATGAGGCCGCTGACTACCTCAGTAGAATACCTGATGTAGAGCCAGTTCATATGAAATCGCTTCAGAGCACCAGGGAATTTTAAGTCTTAAGTACAGTCCCTGCTGTACTCAAGAATAGCACGAATCTAAAGCAACTGATATCTGACATGCCTCTCAAGCAAAGCCAAGATGAATTTTGCAACAAGGTTAAATCAAAATTAGCTTCTGCTGTACCTGTAGATAAACTGCATCAGATCTATTATGTGGATCCAAACCAAGCATTATTTCACCATAGTGATAGTGATAAAAATTTCAGTGAGTACTAGTGACCAGTAATTCCATCCTGCCTAGCCTATGCTATCACTACTGAAATTCATCAGCGGCTATGCCACTTAGGTTCTTCTTAGCTGTACGAGACTCTTAAGTGAATTATGTATTGGCCTAACAAGTTCAAGACAGTCAAGGAAGTGACTGCCTCCTGTGACCTTTGTCAAAAAACAAAACACCTACAAGAATATCTTCAGGACCAACTTCAGTCTATCCTACCCACACAACCATTACAGCTAGTTTCTGTACACATGTTCTGACCTTTGCCTAAGGAGTAAAATATATTTTTGTAATATTGGACATCATATGTAAATACATTAAACTCTACGCCATTGTGGAGGCTAACACTAAAATAATTCTGATCAAGGTGAAGTCATTTATTTCAGAAGTAGGAAAGCCTGAATGACTATTATCTGATAAAGGAAGCCAGTTTACAAGTGATTTTGGCCATGTGAACTGAAAACCCTGAATGTCAAGCCTACTTCTATACCTGTACGACACCCACCGAGTAATCCTGTGGAGCGGAGTATGAAAACTCTCAGTACAATGCTTCGTATACTCTGCCACGATGCTCAACAAAGTTGAAGGGATATACTACCATTAGTAGGATTTGTGCTAAACCACACAGTACTCACTATTACAAGTTCCCTCCTCCCCCCCAGATCATAATGAATCACTCTGCTGAAGTACTTGACTTATCTACAGTCATACCCAACTTAACTGCACAGCTACATCAAGAAGATCCGGACAAGTTAAGACAGGAAGGGCAAGACCTTGTCACATCCAGGTAATATACCGCAGCAGAAAGTCAAAGAAAGTATCAGAAACTAAGCAAGACAAATGAATTTAATGTACGAAATCTGGTACTAAAGTGAACCAATCCTGTAAGTTCAGTCCGCCAAGAAATTGTTCTTGATTTTCGAAGCACCCTTCGTTGTGACCGCAGTGATACAACAGAATTGCTATGAATTACAACACCCTGATGGTAGACAATCAGGCATGTATAACATTACTCAGTTGAGGCTCTATGTACAACCGAAGATTTAATTAATAGACATCTATAGTCTGAGATAGGTATTACAAGAGTATAACATCAATATTGTTTTAGGCCACTACGAGATTATAAATATTTTTGCTGTGATAACTGCATATCAGTGAGTGCTCGACTTGATTTATTTTTTTTTGTTTAGAAGTTTACAAGTTGACATAAGATGTTTATGCCAAAGGTATACAGTGAAACTTCCCTTAGCGGACACTTCCGAATAGCGGACATTTTTCCAATCACCGGCAAATTAACATGGAGCCTTATGGAGAAATACTCCAAATAACGGACATTCTTATTAACGGAAGCGGACACATAATAAGTAGTGAATAACGGACAAAATGCGCAAAAAAGGGGCGCGAAAACAGTTGCAAAGCAGCTTCAATGAATGTTTCGGCAGCGAGTCGTAACTAAGAAAGTGCGATTTGTACACCCCTTGTAAGCAGGTAGCGCGTAGCCTCGCGTTATCTCGACCCCCACACACACACGCACGCGCGCAGCTGCCGTGTAACTCGATCCTCCCACCACACACGCATGCGACGTGTGTTGTAGCGCTTAGTCATTGTTTACTCTTCATTTCATGCACTTCACGTAATAGTGTAGCAGTCGTAATCGAGTGACTTATTTTGTGTGAAATGTCTCAGAAGCGTAAACTTTTAACTTTATTAGAGGATAAATTAGCTGTGATTAGGATGCATGAATAAGAAAAATTAAGCGTCTGTGACGCTGCTGCGAAGTTCGACATGGGGAAAACTCAGATTGCCGACATAATAAAAAATAGAGAAGCAATACTGAAGTCGTGGACGGAGAATAGCTGCGGTTCCAGCAAACGTACATTCCCACAAACGGATGAACTGACTGTAGATACACTAACGTTTGAGTGGTTTTGTAGCCTCTGTTTCTTTCTTTCTGAGGCTGTAACGTTTACTCGGCAGATTGATAGTGTACAAAACTTTTTTTTTCATGCCTTTCATTCAAATAAGTGAGCCGTATGAAAATACTCGAGTTTAGCCTAATGCATATGGAGTAAGGATTTGTTCACACACACGTTGGGAACAATGGACAAATTAGGGTGACATGAGCTGCAGTTAACGTAAATTATGCACCACAAAACATTGGCATCAAACTTTTTTTTAAATAATTACCCACGTCGATCTCGGAAACTTTGACACACGACTCCGAAATATTTCACGTGCTGAACTGGCTGACAGTGCAAGCGAGAACGAGCGACGTGTAGACAAGGCACACAGTCTCATGCTCGCGCGCACCAGTGTGTGTGGATGAGTCACGTCGGCCAGCCAGCTGTATCGGCGCGTGGTAAGATTTATTGCCGTACATCGTCGAAAGGTTTTAAAATTTCTCCGAAAATACCACAAAAATTCGGCCTTGGACTAGCGAGAGTTTAACGCAGTATAGAGTTAAGAAAATTATGTAGGTGTACCATTTTTGCATTTAAATTTTTTATATATGTACTATATTTTTTATATACTACTGTAATTCCTAATAGCGGACACTTCTCAATACCGGACATTTTTTTATGCACCAGAGGTGTCCGCTATTGGGAAGTTTCACTGTATTAAGTTGTGGACAGCCTATATTTGCTAGTGTAGCTGTCGAGACACTTTTATGTGTAAAAGAACCACGTCTAATTAATTTTATGTCAGGTAGTATACAATTTTACATTTGCTGTGTACGCTCAAACTCAACATAACAGACTCTTCAGAATGCCTTCACTTAGTCGCCTAGCAAGAATTTTGCAACTAAGTTTACCGTCAAACTTAAGGAGTATGCTACTAGACATGCCTATTTTCATGATGTACTATGATTTCCAAGAGTATTGATTGCAAACGCATGTCACACCAAAAGAGTCTAATAGTTACTAAGAAATTTTCTATCAGTTGGTCATGATACTATTT
This sequence comes from Medauroidea extradentata, assembly GCA_003012365.1. Classification (NCBI taxonomy): domain Eukaryota; kingdom Metazoa; phylum Arthropoda; class Insecta; order Phasmatodea; family Phasmatidae; genus Medauroidea; species Medauroidea extradentata. The sequence goes on along the minus strand of PNEQ01121725.1, from coordinate 2,631 downwards.
GAACTACCCAGGTCTATTGGGACATATAATACAATAATATGTGTTTACTGTAAAGCACTTGTAAGAGTTCTTATGTTTTAATCATGAAGTATTTACAGTTTGAGACTTAATTCAAGGAAGGTTTGATTATGTAATTTATTTTGCTTTAATTGGGATTTTTTTATTTTGTTGAACCGATGCTGCTGATCTGATAAAACATCTTGATGAGTATGGCCTACTTTTAACTTGAATATATCCCTGAAGGCATTACACAACACTTCACATGCGGCTTTGTCGTTCACACAATGAATGTAATAAATGAAGTTTGAGCTTTGTAGAATTATGCAAGATTGATGTTAAATGTAATTTGTGTTTATGTTATTTTGTCTCTTCGTGTATCATTGTGTTTGTATGTTCATGTTTGTTTACTTTTCATTGTTGCGTTGATGGATAATGTAGGTTCCTGAGCACTACATTTCCAAATACTGATGAGGAATTTGAGGTAGTATTACCTCCATAACGGTCACAACCATTAGATGAAGCTAGGGTCTTCTGAATTTTACACTGCACGCTTGAGTAGCTACGGCTAAGTTGGGATAGTTGTACTGCCATTTCTCGGTCTAAAGTGTTGGCTTATGGTGGCGATATTCGATATTCGCCATAGAAGACAACTTCAGCTTCAGAAGAAGACGACACATTAAAGTTAATGGATTATGTGAACACATTAAAGACTAGAAATCGATTATACTTAAAGATAGTTAAAACAGTTCAAATATTTTACGTTTTTGTGACGCCAAGTCGTAGGTCGTTTGAACTTTACTTTACAAACACATTAAAACGTAAGTGAACAGTTTAAAGAGTCACGTAAATGACACATAAAAAAGTCACAGTAGTGAATAACATGATAAATTATATAGTTGAATATGGTGTGAGTGATATTTCGCATGTGATTTATTTGATAACTTTGAGAACACGTAACCACCACGCACCGCAGAAGTAAACATGCCAATCATCATATTGCATGACTGGAGTCATATAGCTGCAAAACTTGACGAGCGTCAGGTTACTGCCAACTTTGTGGTATCAGCTACTGCTGCCAACTTTATGAGACTTCACTGCTGCCAAGTCTTCACTTACAGTGCGCCATGTGAATCACACATGGACTCCATGAACATGTAACCTTTTAGCAGGAGAGCGAGACTTTTGAACGTATCTGTCCATGTAACAATAATTGATGGACCATATTAATTTGTTTTTCTGACTATTTGCCAGTTTGCCAAGTTGATCAACCTAGATAAATAGCAGGTGGGGCAATCTGTAATAGTATTACAGTCAGATATTGATTTAAATTAGTATTTATTCTTAATTAGACACTGCAAGATGACGAACTTTGATTTTTTGGAATTGTTCATTTAATTGTTTTTAACATTGAAATTTCAGCGCTGATTAGAAACCTAATTAACTAATTATTCTATTGCTAAGTAATTATTATTATTTTAGCCATTACTTTCTTTCAAACCACGTTTATTTATTATACCTTCTGTCATTATACAATGCTGGTTTCACTCAATGGATGACTTGAAGGACACGCCCCCTGACGTCACCGCAGGGGAAAAGAACTGTGGGAAACAAAGCTTGTTTACAAACATGCTGATTTGTTAGTTGGTAATTGCCTGAAGCAAAAATGTTGCGCATTCATAGATTTGCACGGAAGGATAAAAAATATTAGTTTCAATTTCATGGTTAAGATACGCAAATACATAAGATTAATGTTTACCTGAAAAAACGGTAAATTCCAAACAAATAATCAATTTTCTTGACGTACATCTCATCCAGGACACGTAAAGCCAAACAGCTAAATGAAGGTTATGTTCGACTGCGGTATCCATGGAGATAGGAATTGTTTCCCACACACGCTCGCATCTGCCCTAACGATCCATGGAAGAAGCCCTCTTAAATCGTCGTCTTCATGCGACGCTACCAAAAGTTCATTGTTACTTCAAATTCGGAATTTAAACTGCACGAATTACGTGCGCTTTTGCAAATTTAAACTGTTTACACGTCGCTCGTCACCATGGCGACGGCAAAACTACAAAGAGCAACCCTTCCGCTCTGCACAAAACCTCTGTGCTACCGATAGAATAACTGGCCTGGCAAAATAATAAATAAAATTTCCGACAAAAATACAAATATTCTTTAAGCATTAGTTACACATAACTAAGCTCTTCTAGGCTCAAAACAGTACGTTTTCAACTAGCAAAACATTTAAAATATTGAAAATGTGCCTTAAATTGAGGTAAACAATAACATTAATACAAACAATAATAACAATAATAATAATAATAATAATAATAATAATAATAATAATAACAACAACATATTACAGTACACGCTACATCGGGAATAACAAAAACAGCGATATAACTAAAGGATTTTTTAGAACCTTTGTCGTAGGTGGGGGTGAGGTTTTGGGCGGTGCAGGTCACGGTGGTAAGCCGAAACCTCTCGGCGTAAGTAGTCTGTCGGCGAGGGCGCGATGGCTAGATGGCGGCGTGCTCCACTCCCAGGATGCACTCCCGAAGCGTCGACCGCCGTCTTCCTCGTCGGACTCTCCCCACCCAGTAAAGGCTATTACAGCGAGGGAAACTAGCG
>PNEQ01121711.1:26336-56675 GCA_003012365.1 Medauroidea extradentata | reverse complement strand
TCAATACCCACATGGCGCTTAGACACAACTTGTACCAAAAGGGTCGCCAACCCCTCTGTACACTGCCTCCTCTGCACCCCTCGCCTACATACACACAATCAATACACACATACAGGGCGGGGCTTAAGCTCTCAGCCAATCACAGACCTCATGGCACTTAGGTACTATTCGTACCAAAAGACCCCTACAACCAATCACAACTCAGGACACGCCCCCCTAGACAACGTCTTGGCCAATCAGAGGCCTTGCTCCACCAAGGGGAGGGGGCTGCAAGGTTATTCAAATGCAGGTTAGGCCGGTTTTGCTCCCTGTTGCGGCAGTCCCCGCACGCGGTCACTACTATAGTACTGCTCATTTATTCGAGGGTTCTAGCACATCATACTTCATTACACGCCATTAATTGTATAATTATGAAAAATCATGAAATAGTGGTTTCAGACATACATGTTAGAATTATTTCTATCATATAAATATCTCAATGGGTTTAAGAAATATAACGGCTTGAAGGTTGAATTTCATAAAATAATGAAACCAATTTTTACGATTATACGCAAGCTTAACTCTGAAGTAAAAATAAATTAGACAAGTCAAAGGCTTTTTAGTTATCAAGTGTTGAATGAAAATACTTTTAACTATTTTAAAGTCCCTTAGTTGAAGAGTTTCGATTTATATATTTATACTTAAGCAAAAACCACTTCGACATCTCGACGGTTTTAGGAAATATCAAGGATTCGTTGAAAAAAAACACTTCACTTCTTTCCATCTCTCTTAATATTAGAATTTTGAAAAATTCCTTCTACGAGAAATCCAACTCTAAAGTGTTATATTTGTTTGGCCAGTGGTTTTGGGTTGATGAGTGAATGTAAATGTGATATGCGTACTTATTTTTGTATAATAAGAACAGGAAGCTAATACTATACCTGGCCAAAGTCGGAAATGTAATAAAGGAAAAGAGAAGAAACTCTTTGTCCAAGGTACAGTTGCCAACCTCATAAGATGTCACAATCGTTAATAACATCATAGAGTATCGTGGTTATTGTAATTATAGGATGTGTTCTGGTAGATACATGTCAGTGGATTCTAGTGTATCACCAAACAAAGTCGCTAATTACGTATGTCCCTATATCTATGACGATACAGGTTATGTTTTGCTCTCTCTACCACCAGTTACTGTTTTGCCATATGCAGCCTGTATTTTGATGAGAGCGACAGTCATATAATACTGAACTGTTCGCAGCTATGGATATGATGGAGAGGAGTGTCTTCTCAAGGCCATATGCGAGTCCGCGGCAACTCCTCTCAAGGGAACTGGCATGTTGGGAGAACTGGTTCACGTCATACTGACGTAAGTATAACATCACATTTTACAATATTTACAGCTGATTATAGCGTTGTTCATCGTGGGCGATCACTTTTCAAGATCTCTTTATTTTAATGTTTGACATTTTTTAAGGTTCTGCAACTTTCTGGTCTAATAGTAACAGTATAAAGTATAATAGGTACACTATACTTGGTGGGAGGCGAACACACTAGCCGCGGTCCCTGTGTTGGGATTGTTGTATATGTATATGTGTGTATATATATGTATATACAGGGTGGTCCTGAACTACAGGTACGAAAAACGCAGGGATGTGATTCCTCAAGGAAAATAAAGAAGGACATATGTACGACACTTTGTACCTAAGTGTAATATTGTGGGAGTAATGAGCCGCAGAATATCGAATTTGAAAACTGTATTTATTTTAAATATCGGAAACAGAATTATGTAAAACGACAATACTCTGAACATTGATTTGTGTTAAAATAGTCTTCAAACCCACATCAAATGCTGCTTGATACCTTCAGCCATTACTAAAAGAACAGGGGTGACCACCCTCTAAGTGGACTAAACGTTTGTGTCATCGGGATAGTGGAACATTTGACGATGTTTTATTGAGTAATGCGAGCTTTGTAATAAAAATGGTCCTCTTATTGCAACTGTCTAGGGCTCATAGTTTTCGTGAAAAATGCACGCGAAGCTTTGGCTGAAGCGATAGAGTACCAGGAGAACATAGGCAGTACTGCGTACATTGTGTTTGGAAGTCCTTAATTGCTCTATCCAAAATGTGTTAGAAACATTACATACAAAAAATATCGTACAGTAACTTGTAAGGGAGATATCCACCCTTACATAGCGACGTTTTACCGAACAAAAATTAAATCTAACAGACAATAAGAAAGGTGTTGTGAATGATTGCATTGATCGTAAGTATTTGCACAGCCACTATTGTGGTGTACAACTTCGAGAAAAACGAGGGACTGGTACAGTCCTACCAATGTGTGTGTAACATGTAGGTATTTTGTATTGCTTTTCAAAGATGTAATTACAAATGCATAATACAAATCACCTTCACGCAAAATGTTTATGTGAGCTATTGAGAAGAAACGCATGTGAGGGTGCACTTTATTGCCTGCCAGTATGCAACCCGCGTAATCTTAACAAATTTAAACTGAAATAATACCAACCCAAGCACAAAGAGTTGCGTCGCATTTCTTACAGATGGGCTGTAAAGAGTAATTCAGTATATGTGTTTTCCGGTGGTAAAACTTGCTTGTTTTTGATCCGTCTGTCTTGAACAGTTTAAAAACAAAGTTATAACCGTAGCGTGGAAGTCAGCCCTTCAATCCCACCAAGGCGTATACCAGTACATATAACTTTGTGTAACTGAACAGGCTGTGACCAAAAGCATAAACTGCAAATACATTTAATCGGGTTTAAGATTCTGGGAGATTTCACAAAAAAAAATGTTACGTCTTTGCATTCCTTTAATTGTCGAATTTCAAAAAATCCAGAAATGCCATCATTTTTAAGTGAAAAACTTTTTGGTGCCTCAACTGGTTAAAGATATATCAATTATTTAGCGGAAACATCTTGTTTTTACCTCATTGACAGTCCATTTTCGAAACATCCTGAAATTACATTTTTAAGCATTTACGTAAGCATCGAACCCATGTCTCGGGCCGGAGGGCTCTCTAGTTGAGCAGCCGGCCCAGCCTTCATTCCAGCCTTCTCCCATACACACTGTGAGCCTTCCAGAAGGCGGGAACACGATGTGGTTTTCATTTTCATGTAAACGGTAAACTGTAGAGAAAAGGGCCTCGATTTCTCAACTGGTTCAAGCACTGTCAAGGGTTCATTAACACACATTTTACGACTTTTCACACTCTTGACCGTCGAATTTCGAAAAACATAGAAATTACTTTCCACGTATTACGTAACTATCATTCTGAAGTAAAAAGGGCCTCGATTTCTAACTGATTTAAGGACTATCGATGATTCGTTAAAAACACATTTTACGACTTTTTACACCCCTTAGCTTTCAAATTTTAAAATTCAGCAAAGTCTGTAATATGTATGTATATTAGCATTACTGCGAAGAAATAAACACTTAGATACCTCAACGGGTTTAAGAGATATTGACAATTCGCTGTAAACTTATTGCGCCGTAGACTACTATATACCGGAAACGATTGTGCACAATTTAAACACCGCTAGTACCACCCGTTTAAATTATGCGTTGTCTGTCAGTCAAAGTTGAGTTTTATTAATTAGGTACCTAATCATTCTTGTTTTTCGTACAGTATGGCTCAATAGTTTACAAAATATTATCCTCGCGGTATTTGATAATTTTATTCAGTAAGTAATGCAAATCTTTAAGGTATTTCCATAAACATCACCATGCTGTAAACCCCGCCTTGATTTCTCAACCGGTTCGGTAAGTGTCATGGGCTAATTGAAAACCAATTTAATACTTTTTCACCTCTTTGAGGATATAACTTCGAAAAGTTTTGAAATCACATATCAGACATTTATATAAGCGTTCAGTTAAATAGAAAAACACCACAATAACATATTAGGTCACACCTAAATAAACAACTTATTTAAAATCACATTACACCTCTGAGAGGTCAAAATAAGATGAAGATATGAATTTCTAATATGTAATTATGAAATCATCACACTTAAGCGAAAAGCAAATGAATATCTCGACGGGTTTGATAGATATCACTTATTTTATATGAAACACATTACACGTCTTTTTCACCCGCTAAGAAATTAAGTTTAGAAAAACCTTTAATCACAATTTTTATTATTTTATTGGTGTTCCGTAGGAAAGAAAGACATAACGGTAGTCCGTTTATTTCAAGCCCTATCAAGGATTTACTGAAAACTCTTTACTCCCCTCCGAGCAATTTTTACTTAATTTTGTGTCGAATTTCAAAAGATCGTTCAATAACATTTCAGATATTTAAATATTTAGGTAATCATCAATTCTAAGCAAAAATCATGTCGATGTCCAAATCTTCCTTGATGCCGGTTTATTTATATTATGAATCGAATACACATATAAGACATTTTTACCACTAAAATATTGAAAAAATGTCTAAAATAGCACTCTAGGTATTTACGTAATAATCTTCCTGCAGAAAAGAGCACATCGATATCTCGAATTGTTCGATAAATAATGATAATCAATCAAAAACACACTTCAAGTCACTCTACATTCTTCATTGTGGAAGTTCGGACAATCCTGAAATTGCTTAGTATGCGATTTCAAGAGTGTACAATTGGATTAAAAATCACGAAAATTGTCCGCCGGGTTCGAGCTATAACAACGAATCATTGAAAATAGTTTTCACCCCTTTTCACGCCCTTATAGGTCCAATTTCGAAAAATCACTTCTTAGCGCTCCCCTACGCCTCTAGGGGGAACTCACCTCATAATTAAACGTTTCTATGTCAAGCGGAGTGGGCTATGACTTGATATGTCAGTGAGTCAGTAAACCTTTTTGTACATAGGTCCATATAAAATGTTCACTGAGATATACAAAAAATTTATAACAGTTTACTTACATATTATATATATATGCTAAACTAACAGAGAAAATAATCGAAACATCGCACTGAAAGAGATATATGTCCGATAACACCCGTATAGTTAAGCAGATCATTATGTGAAGACATTTCCAAGTATTATGCTTGTATTTAAGGGTTAGGTAACATAACTAGACGTATAACAATTGTATTGGCTTGCACGACACGGCTTGATTTCGTGTGCCTATACTCCATGTGATGGAATATCAGAATTTGCTAAGCAACAATACCAGACTACATCACATTCTTATTTAACACGAGGTTTACACTACTTAAAAACTCCAGTCAAGAATAAACAGCAATGTACACAAGTGCCTAGTTAGATTATATTATACTGCAGAACATTACAATGATTAAGTATCTTGCATGTGAAACATACAGAAAAAAAACTTTAAAAATTTACTTATTGTTTTGACAGTGTAAATAACACGAAAAAAAAAAACAGAAACATAATGCTTGCCAGACCACTAATACAAAGTGATTAAAATATTTAGCAGACCTAATGTGCTGAAATACTGCGGACGAAAGCGAATGACTAAGGTAATATTTTGAAGTTGCTACCAAAATAAACGAAAACCTAATAACAAAAGCTACACAAGTGTCCATAAGCGCGTAAAATATTTGAGAGTAGTACAAATCAATTTGACAAGACGTCCATTTCACGGAGACATCATCCAAATTGGGCGATGTGTTGTAATCCAAGGTTACCACCGTGACGAAATTAAAAATGTAAAACGGCATCCTAGCCCACAATAAACATCCTACTGATATTGATACCTCATAATCAAACTACTCGTAATGATAATACTATTCTAATTGTATACTGCATGGTTAGTTTGTTGCTTAAGGGACATGTAACTTGTGTTTCAGACCATCTGCTTCTACAGACGAAGGTTTGGGAGAAGAGTATCAACTGGCGGAAGACAGGGGCGCTGCTGGCGAGGATTGCGACCAGATCTATGAAAACTGTCCAGTCAGTGTGATGTCTTTCATCACGGAATATCAAGACTAGGATTTATAAAATACCAAACAATAACGTAACTCATTGTAATAAACTGAAGTTGCAGTAATTCATAACATATTATTTGCTTGATTCCATCCAGTACAGCAATGATATGTGACACTGGCCACATGTAAATAGTCCGGTTGTTATATAATAACAAAATGTCTCGCCTCTGTGTAAGACTTTATTTTCTCTATGTGTGACAAGAATTCAGCTCACTTCAAAGAGTTTAAAGTTATTATTAACTCACATGAATTAGTTGTATAACTACTCTAAAAACAAGTAACTTTGGTTTTCAACCGATAATGCAAGTTTTAAGTTGGTATATGAGACTAAACAGGCTTATAACTACGATAAGTTATACGTGTTTCATTTTTTAAATACCTATTTAGAAAGCATAGGCCTCTAAGAAAGTGTATAAAATCGTGCAATTTATGTTATAAACTTATGTCTTAAGAAATAATGTTCGCGAACAATTTTCTAGTATACAATATCAAAAACGACTTTTAGGTTGCCAAATTACAGTTTCATTAGTGTTTAAACATGTCTTCTACGCTTGCATTGACTGACTTTTTCAAAAACAGAGCCGAACTGAAAAAAGAAACTAAAAAAGTTTATGTATGTGGTGTGTGTGTGGTGTGTGTGTGTGTGGGAGTGTGTGTGTGTGTGGGTGTATTCGGAGAAGGGGTATGCGGGGTGCGGGTGTGTGTGTGATTGCGCGCGTGCGTTCTTGTGTCCCTAAAGTTTTTTAACCAGTCTATCCAATTTATTAAACTTTGTACGCATATAGTACTTACTGACCTAACTTGACTTTTATATACTTTGTTTATGTCCTGTTCAATTTTTCAAAATCGCGGCCATTTTACAATTTGCCGATCAGGCTAAATACCTAAGGAAGCATATTTTAGAATTTTGTCGAACTATGTACATGTAAAGAATCTATTAAGACGAACTGTCTTTTATGTTTTTTCTATTCAATTTATATAATTAAATATAGAAACCATGTTCATAGTTTATATTAATATATCATATCTAAGGTAATATTTCATCTAATTTAATCAAACTCGGTGTACGTTTGCCACATACTAAGCTGACTTCACTTTTGTGTATTTCAATCATAATTTGTTCATTTTTTCCAAATTGCACCCATGTTGATTACTTTAGTGTAACAGGATATATCTGAGGGAATATTTTTCAGAATGTCGTTAAACTTGGTACACATATATTACAAACAATGCTGATTTTACTTTTATATATTTCATTTATTATATGCTATTTTTTCAAAAGTGCGGCCATTTTTACATTTTTAGCATTATATGTCAAATTAGAGGAAATGTTTTCCCGAATTTCATCAAACTTGGTACTAATATACTACACACAAAGCTGACATGACTTTTGTATATTTCGTTTATCCTGTGTTTATATTTTCATAATGGCGGCCATCTTTATATCTTAACATAACATCACATATTTTCCCGAAATTCATTAAACTTAGTATACATATTCTGATTAGAATTTATTGGTTTGTGAACATCTCATAAATCTCATACATATTCTGCTTAGCAAACTGACATGACTTTAGTGGATATAGTTCTTCTTGTGAACATATTTTCATAATGGTGGCCTATTTTTATATTTTTTGCATAGTTTGACATATTTGTAGAAATTTTTTTCCAAAGTTCGTTAAACTTGGTAAACTTATACTACTTAGTAAGTTTACATTACTTTCATATATTTTATTCATCCTGTGGTGACATTTTAAACTGTGGCCATTTTCTTTTGTTTTTACCATAGTGCAAAATCACTAAGAATATATTTTTCTAGATGTCATTTAATTTAGTTTACATATACTTCTTAGTAAACTGACTTGACTTTTGTATGTTAAATTTTCATAAATGCGGCCATTTTTGTTGTTTAGGATAGTTTGTCATACCTGACGTAATATCTTTCCGAACTTTATTATTTTGGTAAACATATACTGACTGATAAGTATACTTAACTTGTATGTTCATCAATTACTTTATATCCATATTTTCAAAAAAACAGCAGCATTTTTTTTATATTTAACATAATTTGACATATGTGAGGTAATATTTATTTAGTATTTTACTAAGCTTTGTACACATACCTTAAATTGTATTCTGAATTAACTTTTATCTCGTTCATCCAGTTTGTATTTCTAGATTAGTGGCATTTTTTGTTATTAATGTTTACCATAATATGGCGTATCTGAGAAAATATTTCTCCAAATTTCTGCAAATTGTGTACTATATATTACTTAGCTGTCTTGAGTTGTGTGTACTTCGTTCATTTTACGGTCACATTTTGAAAATGGTAGCATTCTTTTTAGCATTATATTTAATCAAACTGGGTACACACATTATATTACTTAGTAAACTTACTTAACGTTGACTAAACGGTAACCATGTAAGTTATACTATACACACCCACCACAAACACTGTCACTCTCTATCTATCTATCTATCTCTCTCTCTCTCTCTCTCTCTCTCTCTCTCCATAGCATGCCTTATCCAAGGAAATATTTATACGCATTTTATTAAATTTGTTATTAAGTTGAGATTACGTTGATTTTTTGTATATTAGGTATTCTTATTTTAAACATGGAGGCTGTATTTTGTTCGCACGAGTTGTTTAAGGAGCCAATTTTGAGAAATTCATCAAACTCGGTACACGTTATGTTCGAAACAAAGTGACACGACTTGTATGTACTCTGTTCACGCTGTGTTAACAATTACACAACGGCAGGATTAGAAACACAAATTAATCACATCACATATCTAAAAGAACCATTAAAGATAATTTCATCTAACTCCATGTGAATGTATAGTATCAAACACAGCAACTGAAGATTTATGTAATTGGTTCATACCATATTCATATTTAAAGCTATTGTCAGTCGAATTTTCTATTATGACACGGAGTATCTGAAGACCATTTTTCAAAATTTCTTTCGACTCTGTACATATTTTGTACTAAGTAAGGTAACATGATTTTAAAGTTGTTGGTTAATGTAATGATTCATACAATTTTGAGGATTTCACGACGTGAGCACATATGTGTATGTACACATCAATAAATATGTATATATGTATATGTATATATATTTATTTAAAGAACTGCAGTACAGACAGACTGTCAATTGAATAGGTGAACTCTACCATGTTAGAAGATAACACAAGAATAATCCAAAATATTCATATTTTATATTCCAAGACGTACGGTTAAGGTTTTGACTTTTCTAGTTTGTTTGCACCCAGTTTGAGGAATGTACACCTATCAATTATGCTGAAAACATTTCGTACCATGATAAGCTTTATTAAAAGCATATTTTAGTACCAATTAAATAAACCTGCGTAATACACATTAATAATTGCAATAAATGGACGAAGCTGCTAAGTCGGTCGTTATATTCTTTTTCGCTTAACTTTTTTACCAGTTCGTGTACACGGACTTGTAAACAGACTGGGGTTGTATGCCGCCTCTCACATTTCAGAATTCAACCTAAGCAAGTGAGGCGTTCCTGAAACTGTAACGTTACATTCGTAGTTGTTTATTTAATTATTTTGGTATTTACGTGGTCTCGAACAGTACACGCCCTGGTAGAGGTGTATGGTAGGAAAGGGGTTAGGAGTCTGCTATGGCCTGTATAATGCAACTCTGGATAACCGCAAATTTACTTTTGTACTTTGTTAAACATACACTCGCATAAATTCCTGATTATTTAAGTATACCTTTATATTTGTAAGTATTACACTGCGCACCAACTTATATGGCGAGATGCAACTACTGAGTGAAGGGCATATTCATTGAATTCAAGCAGCAGGCCGCTGCAAAAATACCTAGTAGCCTGTAAATACCGGAATGAAATCAACCTATGTAGACTAGCCATTCAAATATACAACGGTAGTAATATAATATGCAACACATTCCAGCTCGTTACCCGCCAACTTATATGGCGCGTGCTATACTGATTAAAGGGTTCATGAGAGTCAGAACAATTTCGATTCAGCTTATAGCTCAAGTACTATTTATACCTGAATGCTTAGTTTCCTATTTATTTTACGCATGAACGAATTTATTTATTTTATATAAAAGTAAGAGATGTTTTACTATTTGAACAATAGTATCTACCAATCAAGTTGACATCAGCTTTGTTGTGACAAGGGCATATGTGCTCACTGATAGTAGGGTGTATCTCTTAACGTCGACATTAATCAGTCAAAAGTTTGTTATCTTTACTTATATGCCGATGAGGAGAGGAAACAAGACGTGTGGGAATACCAGTAGTTGGACAAGTGTCTAGGGAGAAGCAGTCCTCATCAAGCTGAGAGACCAGGACGTAACACGCGACCTGCAGCACCAGTCGTAACTATTGACCTCACCTAGAGCCGATAACACTCGCTGCTCTTAATTAATTACAAGGCCACGCCCTGAGCCGCTCTTCTCTGCAACAACGGCACAAGTCGCAGGGCCGGTAAGGTCGCATTCAGCGTGCGGCTTCTATATCAAGTCTCCCTTGTGTTCGCCGCCACGCTCTCTTCGTGCGTGCGCAGTCGAGCTTCGTTCTTCAGATGTTCCACTTCGATTCTGGCCACGTTATTTGTATGCCTGTAGCTACGAGGGTTGAACGTATCATCCATAGCAGCTTCATCAAGGACGCAACTAGTGGAGCAGACAGAGGATAGGGAACTAAATGCTACATTACGAAGTGACGGGTTTATTATGAGTTATTCTCAAATGTTTGCAATTCATTAGTTTACAACTAATACAGAAACGAACAAAAGTATTATTTTTGAAAACAGAATCCATACTCTCGAAGTTGTTACCGAATTTAAAAAATCAAACGTTGCAACGTCAAGAAAACAGAAAACTACCAAGTATCTGAGTAAAAATATAAACAGAAAAGTGAAATCAGAATTGATAAATGAAAAGAGCTTATATGAAACTGAAAACTCTATATAACATAATTACCTTTGAGTTATTTTCATTGGTAATATATTCTGTCTTATGGAAGGATATATATAGACCCATCTATTCAGCTGTTTCTTTGAGAAGTTCTAGTCTTTTCTTTGCATGTATTATTACCAGATCATGTGTAAAAGCAAAGCAATTTATTGAGTCTTTTGATATACCTAACTTTATGTATCAATAAATACATAAACTAATTGCTTTTCGTCCTCTATTTTCTACTCCTTTGTTAATTTAAAAATAATATGTATTAAATTATTACATTATTAACTTTAAATAAATAGTTCGTACTGCGTAATACGTAAATTCCGTCTAAAGGATCACATTTGCTGCCCGCATGCTAGCAGTACACAATTGATTTTTTGGTATCCTTTAATACTCCCATGTTATTATTGTTTATTGAGAGAAAGAAACCTGAATTTGATTGATAATACTTCTATATTGTTAGAGATATAGGCCTACTATCGCGCCTGGTAAGAAAACTTCCTAAACAGCAAGGAAAGTTATTAATTCATATACAGTATGATACACATACACTTTATAAGCTTGTAAATACAGCAGTTACTGATAATTTTAACCATACATGTTTGGGAACACCAACATACACTTAATCGTTTCTTATAATATATAGGAACGGTACCATTTATGCATGGGAAACAGTTTGACAGTACCAACTACTTTAATGCCACCATACAGCAGTGTGGTAAATTTTCAAATATTTTTTTACAGCTGTGTGTGAACTGAAATCGTTTTGAAAGACACGGCTAGTGGTTGTCATCTTTGGACTTTGGTACTGTCGTAACTGCTTAATGAATTAGAAATTATTGAATTTTTTTTAATTTGTATTCTTATTAATCAGGTTTTAAATTAAATAAATCAAAAATGTGAAAACGTCTAGTACTGTAAACATTTTGAAAGTAGGTAGGCTTCGGTTATCAATATTATATTTTAAATAGAACTAGATGAATACACGTTGCAGTATCTAAAAGCAGTGTGCCAGGATACAGTTATCTGTACTAGCTGTGATGGAAGCTCCCACAAGCCCAGTTTAGCAAGCCTCCATGCAAGCTGTTATGGTGGACTGTCTGGAAATACCAGTCACAGTACAAACATTGCAAAAAAGTAAATACGAAAATGTTTTTAATATATTGTTTCTTTTAAATATTCCTGACATAATTTCCGATAGAAGAGAACTAATAACGAATAAAGAATCATCATAATGAATGTCAAGTACAAACAAATCAACGTTTAATAATGTTGACGGTTATCGTAATTTTGTCATAATGATTTTGTTGCTTCTACAATCCTTTCTTTTTCCACTTTACAACTCAAAGATAAAGTAAATAACAAGCATCATCAATGGAACTGTGTTAACGCCATTTTGATAAGTTACAATTTCAACCTCCTTCTGAACCACTATACGTGTGTTGGAGGTGAATGATTCGGTGCGAAATCAGCTACCGTAGGTCTTGTTCCTGCTAAACACTACATATAGTTCACGGAGCACAAATAACAGCTTTTCATATATTACTAATTGCACTTAGCCATATTGTTGTAGTTGAGACAGTTATACTCCCACTAGCCAAAGCAAAATACACAGATTCCTGTTCATTGAATAAATAAATACTTCAGTATGCTTAAAATTTAGTGTAATATTTGTTTTATAATTTTAAACACTACATAAGGATATAAGGCCAATTTTCTTCGTGAATGTACAAAAATGTACTTAAGTTCAGGTTTTCGAATAAAATTTAGGAAGGTCTTGATATAAATTAAATTTATTAACAGACAGTTCAAACTCAAATTAATTAACCTGGCAAGATAACCTCTAGTTACTTTAATTGCATTAAATAGTTCTTTTATGCAGGGTATACTCTACATGTGGGATAATTTTGTCACTACTCATGTTACGTAAATAACTGTAAAATTAGCTTACATTACAGTAAAACCGGTTACATAGTGTTTATTTTCATTATACGAAACGCAAACATGGTTAAATTATTGCTGATGAAGTTGCTAAGAGCTAATATATTAGTAAATAGCCTCTAATTGTGTGTATAGATTAACTTTTAAGATTGAGTCTTAGCTAGCTTTGGTGTGTTTCTTACCCAGTAGATCGTAAACCTGTATTTAACTTATACAAACTAAACGCCAGTAGTTAGACAACTTGCCATGCACCTAAGTTATAGCACGGCACTTCTTGGTATGTTTAGGTTTATAGGAGAGGAGAAAATGGTACACTGTCACAGTGTCATTAGCTTCCAGGGATAACGACTTGTCAATCAAGATTAGCAAGCGTGAAGGGAGAGGACTAGTCACAAATTGTTTCCTAACCTGAGTGTCACAACCATGAGCTTGCAGCCAACAGAATTTTATAGGAGCAGGTTGTGAGCCAGAGGGTTCATCTACCGAAACTTCCATTCATGTTCCATAAGTCCATAAGAGTTGGAAATCTGGTGGGTCGTTACCAGAGTTTCAGATGTGGCAATCGTCCGTACAATTCATCTGACTGGCGTATATTTCATTCCGCGGACTCTAGTTTCGTCTGCTCGTGCATTTCGGCATTGCGTCATACCCAAACAATTTCATCTTGATCTGTTCTGAAGACCACGTGGTTCAGAGCTACGCAAAGCTATCGATAAAAGATTTAACTCGTAAGTTTAAAGGTCGGTTTACAATGCAAACACGTACGCCATGACCGTAACCTTAATAACGCGAGACGAATGTAAAAACGAAGACCTGTTGTTTACGATGGCCTTGTGCGTGTATATAGGCATGTTCGAAAGTGGCTGCTGTTGCCAGCTGTTCGTTATTCTGGTTCGGGTGTTATGAGTAGGCAGGTATTGCAAATTTCTTACGTTTTCCATATTTTCTTTAATATTTTCCTGTGGCCATAGGAAAGTATGTGACGACGTGATTTTTTATACATAATCTAAAACTGTTTTGCCATACTGACATGAAACTATTTTAGTGCAAATTATTCTCTTAGGCATTCCTCGTAAATTCGTGTTGCGTAGAAACTAATACAACAAAGGGATCATATTTGCATATTTCTTTAACTTCTCAACCTTACCTGTAAAGAAAGCAACTCAATCCTCTACTGCTTTCAAACTGCACAAACGCAGAATTTCATAACAGCACGCTTGCTGCAATGTTATTACTGTTTTATAATTTAATACAAAATACTCTGTTCAATAAGTACGATGGAATTCATCGGCATCAATGTGGGGATAATTTGCTCAATACAAAGCTTTTAGTGCCTAATTAACTTATGATAAACACATATGAATGTAGGAAGGCAAAAGATCATCTTAAATATATGTAGTCATAGTTCGTCATTTCTTCACAGAACGGCACAAATAAAAATGCAAGCTATTTGCTGCTGTAAAGCCCAACCTAACTGCACAGTTATGTTCTACTTGATCATATAAAACCATTTTCGTTAGTTGGCCTACCTTATTCAAAATGATGTATTTTAACAATAAAATAGTTTTTCAACTTATTGTTAGCATAATGTTCTTAAAACATTTCGACGAAAATGTTGCCTAACTTTAAAAAAAATTTGAAGAAGTCTAGGAGCAAGCTACAAGTCTGAAGTTTATATATATATATATATATATATATATATATATATATATATATATATATATATATATTCAAGAGAACCCTGACTGACTGACATATCAAACTGCTGCCCAAACCACTGGACCTAGAAACGTGAAATTTTTTGTGTGCCTTACTCTAAGGTCGTAGGCGAGCGCTAAGAAGGGATTTACCGAAATTCGACCTCTAAGAGGTTGAAAAAGGAGTAACGTTTATTTCCGAAGAAACGTCGGTAGAGCTCGAACCCGACGACATGTCATCGTGATTTTTACTTTAATGGTACACACATGAAAATACATATATTCAATTTCAGGATTCTTCGACTTTCAGCATTTAAGGAGGTGAAAAGACCTTAAATTTGTTTCCGATTAACTATCTATATCCATCGAATCCCTCCGGATAGAGAGTTGGTTTTCACTTCAAAATGTTGCTTACGTAAATATCCAAAAAGTTGTTTCAGGATTTCTTGTTATTCGACCACCAAGCAGTAAAAAAGGGTAACATTTATTTTTTATGAATCGTCCATGTAACTGAAACACAAATGCCTATCGTCGTAATTTTTGCTTCAACTGGTTATGTATACAAGTTACTATGACAGGACTCCAAGACGTTTCGAAAATATTTAATTAAGGCGGTGAAAATACATGAAACGTGATTTCGAATAATTCTCCACATTTATCGAACCAATCGAGAAATCGAAGTGCTCTTTGCTTTAGACTGATGATTATGTAAACATCCAAAATCCAATTCAAATATCAGAATTCAGTCCCAAAGAGGTAAAAAAAGGAAAATATGTTATCGATTCACAATCGATTTACATTGACAAAATTGATATTTATATATCTACGTAATGTTTCCTTAAGGTTGACGTATAGTCAAATACCTGAAAAGTCATTCCAGGAATTTTAGAAATTCTCCACCTAAGGATGTGAAAAGAGGTGAAAAGTGATGAAATGTATTTTCAGTTAGTCGTCGATATATCTTGAACCCATGGGCTATTGTCGTGTATTTCACGTCAAAAGTACACCAGTAAAATAGTCTAAAATATTATTCAAGGGTTTTCAAATTTCAGTCTCTTAGCTGGAATGTGTTTCAGATAAATCTTCGATGTGTATCGAACCCATCGAGATATTCAGTTTAAATTTTCTTCTGGATGATGACTAGGTAAGTTGTCGCAAAAAGGTTTTACGATTTTTTCTAAACTCGAACTCTCAGTACTGTACAGAGGTTATATGTGATTTTTAATGAGTGATCTATTTTGCTTCGACTGAACAATCTATCGTCGTGATTTTCACTTCACTTGGATACCTGAACAAATATTTAAGGTTTGAAATTAACATTTTTCGAAATTCGACTCCTATAGTGATTAAATTTGTTTTCTATAAGCCAATGATAGGCCTACTTATCTAACCAGTAGAGATATTGAGATGGTGTTCACGTCAGAATAATACTTACGTAAGTAAATAAAAAAGCAATGTAAGATTCTATTTTGAAAGGTAATTTAATTATTTAGAAGAAATCTTAGTTTGTAAACTTTCAAGATAGACGATCCGACAAGCAAGAACGGCCAGCGAGAAATAAATTATACCGGAGTTAAGGTTCCAACCTACATTTCTATCGTTGTTGTACAACGTCTATAAGCCTGGGAAATTATTAATAATTTCGACGTTATGTGGCGCAGCTGTTTGTAGTTCCGGTCTATTGTTCCGAAGGTTCTTGGTTGAAATTCCATTACAGCTGTGCAAATGTGCAATTCTGACACACAAAAACTGCAAGACAGATTAAATTATTGCAATTTGGATGAAGTCGTACAAAAGTGGTAAAAATGTAGGTGGTGCACAAAATAAGATTATTTTTCTGCAAAACATTATCCCTCTAGAACTGCCTAATGGAATTTAACATCATGTGAAGGTTTTAAAAAACGTATATGTTATTGAGGGTACCATCACAAATGATTGTTCACGAGGAAAATCAGTCTTCATACCACGTGACCTGCACATTTAATTCGATTACCCTCTTACAATTAACAGTCTGTAATCACCCCACAACGTCAACTTTGCAGTGCTATAAATAAGGCCCAGTTGAAGTCGCTGTTAGTGACAGGGACAAACTTAAGACTGCATTTCGCGTGGACAGCTATAGTTACTTATCCTGCTGCGTGTTAACTCGACTAGCAGCTTTGTCATTCTAACACTTGATGATTGAAGTACTTATCTGGGTGTACAAAGTAGTTTTTCAATTAAAACAAATATTTTCTGCTATGAGTAACACACGCGAGCAAAGCAGCGGGCGCACTGCTAATAACATATTTTTAAACCCCGTTTATCAAAACGTAAACACGATTGTTCGACGCCAGCGATACTTACATATCGGTTGCTAAGGAACGAAGGCAGAAGTGACGTTGAGCGGAAGTATTTACTTTTTTTTTCTACTGAGTTCCTATAGGCTGAAAGCTTTATTCTTACGTCACGAAATAAAATATAGCCACTTCATACACGTCTACACGTCAGCGCTCTACACGATACGTAAGCGTCACAAGAAACTGTGTCGTAAGAAAACCTACTTTCATTTCTATACGCTTACGTTTGTTACGTACACGTTTGCGTCGTAAACCGACATTAAGATACAAGGACGCAGCGCAATACTTCTTGTATATCGGATTGCTTTGGACGCCTTCAAAAAATAAAACGTTAACGCGCGAAAACTTGCAATACATATAAAGGGCTTCGAATTTGTAGTTAGTTACCGTAATATAAGGTCCCACTGTAAACAAGATAAAAGGCTTAATTTATAAGAAAATTTTGAATTATACAGGCGACATATCTAATCAAACAAGTGTGTAATCGCTTCCTATATTTGTATATAAGTTCGTGCTTTTAAAAATTCGATGCTACTATTTATTATTACTTGGACAAAGTAATTTTATACGGGTATTACTTCTACCGTAAGACACTGAAACGACGTGCAGTGGTATCGTAGATCACTCGCCTGCACTTTCAGTGGTGACCCCATCTTTTTATTGGTGGAATGTTTTAAGCAAAGTCCATAACGTGTTTGTTTTCAACGGTAGTTTCACACGAATCCTGTGAGTAGTTTTCTAGATATGACATGTTTAAAAAGCAGTTTTTAGCCATGTCCATTCTACCATATTTGTTTCTAACATCTGGCGGCAACCATTTTAGGAAATATCATTATAGCATTTAATAATGAGTTTTAAATACATATTGAGATAGTATTACAGATACAATAGACAAGAGTATTTATTTTGCCAAACAAAGAACAAAAATAATTTTGCAAATATGAAATGGACTCCAAGATCTTCGTAAGTACCCTTAGGAATTCCTAAATATTTTACCCAGGATGACACATTCACAAGATTATCATTTGCAATCACGAAAGACTACTAATATAATTAAGAATTTTCCATAATTTCATTTCCAAACTGAGCAGAATAATTCAGTAGAATATTCAGGATAAAACGTTATTATATCGTAAACCTACGGGAGCGAATTCCTTAAGGGCGCGGTTTACCGTAATTTTCATCACCATTTTTGAATTTTTTATTTGTATCACATATTTTTTTCTTATTTTAGACACAAAATGTGACTAAATTTGGCTCTTATGAAATTTTTTTTATCTCTCATAGTTTTCGCGTAATGGCTTGTTAAAGTCATATTTTGCATATTTCCGTTTTAACGACTACACTAAAACCAACTGATATACCAAACTTAAAAAAATCACAGTGGATAAATATATTGCAGGCTACAATGACATGCTCATAAAATTAAAGAATAAAAATTACTTGAATTAAAAAAAAATGCTTGTTTTATAAGTTGGTTTTAGTGTAGTCGTTAAAACGGAAACATGCAAAATATGACTTTAACAAGCCATTACGCGAAAACTATGAGAGATAAAAAAACTTTTACGAGTAAAATTCAGTCACATTTTGTGTCTAAAACATGAAAAAAAAATTATCTGGTATAAATAAAAAATTAAAACATGGTGATGAAATTGTTGTAGACCATGCCCTTAAGTCAAATATACAGGGAAACAACAATACAACGTTAGGCCTATTGTGACGTATGGGAGAGTTAGATATACGCTTTCAAAACGGATGTGGGAAATGTGTAATGGACGATAAAATCTCGGTCATATGCAGCTGAGTAACGAAACTCCGTGTACAGATTACTGGTGTAGGGACAAACAACAGCAAAAAATTATACTAAAAAAAAAAAAAAATACTCCCACTACGGGTCGAAAACACTTTCATGCTTAGAAGTTTGTAACCCTGAGCTTGAAGTAATTAGATATGTAGATAAATAGCACGGAATCATGAATGGAAAAATGGTCACCTTGGAAATCTGCCAATGTGTTTCTTCAAAAATCACATGTTACAGTGGCCTGGGAGGTAGGCAGCCGGCAACAAGGTCCGATATTACTGTACGTGTATACGGGAAATGTGACTGTCCATGTGTAGCAAGTGAAGGGTTGAACAGTTACTACGACCAACTGCCAACATTGCTTTCGTTACTGTTGTATCAAATGCCAGAGCCTTCCTTCTATTTGACCACGACAGCTATTCACGACGGAAATAGGCGACCTAGTTGAAAATTCATACATCACCTTGTGTAGCTTAAATGATACATCACATACGTGGCCAGAGTCAGCCGATGTGTAGGCTAAGTTTCAAGCACGTAATGTCCACTAATAGCGTGGTGCATTGCAAAAGAATGCATATAGTTAATTAGTTTGTTGACATCACGGTATTTCAAAAAGGTGAACGTTTACACTCACGATATACGTTCAAATTAAGTGAGAAACTATGAATAAGAGAACATTTAAAAGAATTTTTCGTAAAGTAACAATAAGTGCATTCAAAATGAATGCCAATAAACGCTCGGTAGCTGCTGTAGGGAAAGTAAAAATAATGTTTCCATAGTTTTAAAAATACGCAGTTAGCTTGATTACATGATGAGAAACTGTGCACACGTGAAAGTAAAACAGGATCCAAATCAAAAGAAAAGAACATGTACTAATGGCTTTAACCGTGGTGTGGTTTAGCGGAGTGTAGTTTCGTACGTGTATAAAACGTACTTCCCTCTTCTTAACGGACGTCTGCGGGTACTTCAACCACACGTAAGTTTTCATGGGACCAATTATCTCTGAAACAACTACTTAATTAAACTGGTTTGCTTAAAGGCATGTAAAATAAAAGGGACATAGGTATTGATGAAAAAAATGACATTCTCGCTTAGAAATGACTGTAATACTGGTTTGCGTGTGTTACTTTTAAACTGTGTGTAATGGTGGCATGCACGTACCTTAAACCATAAGTCGTCATCGGAAGCTTTCTAGTAAATCCACGGAATGAGGTGTGGTAACACGCTGTACTTACATTCGAGAGGATACCGGTTCAATTCCCAGTTCTGGCCATCCTTATTTCGGTTTTCTATTGTTTCCTACCGGAACAGGTGACGCAGCGGTAGGCACGTTGGACTCGATTTCGTGAGGATTCAGGTTCAATACCCGGCACAAGACATCCTGGTTTCGGTTTTTCATTTCATTATTTTTCGAATTTACTCCAGGCGAAGGCTGGGATGTATTCCTCAACAAAAGCCACGGCCGAGTCCTTGCCCATTTACCTTAAAGTGTCCAGTTGTGTACTTATGTTTGTATTTAACATTATGTTCCCATAGTAGTAAAACCTCGTAACTCCATTTCGCATCCATTCAGAAAAGGAAGAGAAGAACTAGTTCATTTCCCTCGCACTGAGAAAAAATACATATTTTTGTACAATATTATTAGAAATGAAATTTTAAAACTACTTTTAACAATATATTTCCTTGCAAATACCTTATTATGATGGGTTAAAAGGGCTCGAATATCCAATCTTCGTAATATGGAGTTACAAGCTTTTACTACTACGGTAACGAAACTGTTGACGAGACGTCATGGTTCACTGAAAATATTGCAATGAAATAACGTTCTCACAACACTTGACTGGAATTTAAATGTGTGTGGATTACTTATGGTGGTATAGGAAAGTTTATTACTACTGTTTTAAGCACAAGAGTGTCACATCACCGTAGATTATACTCTACTGTAGATTTCCTCTCACATGTAACCTTTGTGTCTTATACTCTGCGACAACAGTGCCTGGCACACTTCTCACTTGTGATGACTATGTGTCTAGGTCGTTTAGTACTAGGTTGGCAGCCTGCTAGTAGTGTGTATGTGATTCACACCACACTTCAAGAGTTTGTGTTCGAGTAGAGTAGCAAGAACTTGTCTACATGTATATCGAATATGGTGAAATGTTGTGTAATATATCTGCAGCGCATACTCTAAAAAAATTTTGTAAAAATTTACAAGGATTTTCTTTGTACTTTTACAAATCCTTGTAACAATACAAATATATTCTTTGTAAAATCATTTGTTTATGAAGTTACAAAGGTAAACTTTGTGATATTACAAAGGAATTCTTTGTACCTATGCCGACAGTTCCTGCACTGTAAATTATTTTGTAAAATATGACAAGGCACACCTTCGTAATTGTACAAACTTTTGCAAATGTTGAAAAATTATCTGTGTAAAATAATTAGTTTATAATGTTAAAAGGATTTTGCTTGCAAAATAAATTTTGGAAAAATTTTTAGCCAACAAAAATCGTAAATTCGCCGGAAATTACTTATGCAAAGATCACAACCTCTGAAAAGAATGTTTAGGAATTAAATTAATGTTTATGTTAATTGCGTGCTTCAAAAGAAAGAATGTTTACTACACTGTACATTGAATGTATACAAATAAATACGGACTAAATTATAGACAAGTCACATTGGTCTAGAGGTGACCGACCGCTTGGCTCAGTGGTTAGCGCTCCTAGCTGCTGAGTCAAGGGTCCCGTGTTCGATTTCCGGCCAGGGAGGTGACATTTACGGTTCGTCCTGTCTGGGTGCCACACGTCGACGTACAATTACGACAATTACACGAAAACAAAGTGACTGGGGATTACATGAATTAGCCAACTTAAAGGGGAAGGGGGAATGTTTGATGCAGTAGCGAGGCGATAGCTTTGCCACTGTACCAAATATTTTGTTTAAAAAAAGAGGTAAAATGCCTAGATTCTAAGCATGGGGAAAGTGGTTCGTAACTTAGCACATCACGAAGCATTTTTTTTTTTTTTTCAAAATAATTTCATGTAGACGTCCTTTACTCAAAAGTTATTTGAAAAATAAGTTCAGTGTTTTTTACGAAGTACAATGAACATTTAAGTTTAATTTTTTTCTTATCGAAAGTACAGCTACAAGGATAGTTTCTAGTAGTTTTACGAACGTATATTTTGTATTTAATTACAAGGACAACCTTTGTAGTTTTACAAGGAATTCCTTTGGCAACTGGGTTTCCAAGGTTTTTTTTTTTTTTTTGTAAAAGTACAACATTTTTTACAGTGTACTCGATATGCTGAATAGTTTCCTGCTCGATGTTTGCCACAAGCATGTTCACTCATGTCAGTCCGTCAGCGTTTGCGTAAAACCGGAAATGTCCGCGCAAGTTACCACAATGTTGAACCGACCTCAATTGAACATCGAGCACGCTGTATTGCACTATGCCGATGGAAATTCATACATCAGCACCCGAGGAATTTCGAATTCGCTCAACACGTTGCGACAGTGCTACGTCTCGGATTGGAAGGATACGGTATGAGTTTGTTTTACCTGAGAGAATTGTGATATTGTGCAGTTGGTAGTCCGGACGGCATTAGTAGTCGTGTTGCCCGCTAGGACGACAACACAGTCGTATGGTGCGAGCTGAACGCACGAGGAGTTGCGTGTCGAAGTGTGGCGTAAGCAGTCTGACGGCGACGATCAGCAGGATGCATTGTGACAGTCGTCATTCAACCAGCAGCTGGTCAGGACTGTGGTTAACGACTAGTAGTCGTGTACAGACCTGAGCAGCGGACATCGGGGTACATCTGCCATGCCCCAGTATTGATCGGAGTGTAGACCGTTATTTACTACTACATGTTGCGGCTGACGATTATCGGGATAGTTAGGAGTCCCAAGAACTGCTTTCATTAGTAAGAAATTTGATTGATGCTTGGTTGTGCGACCTTTCAAGGATAGTCGAGAAGGAGACCTGCGCAGATGCTGCTGACCAAAGGAACTTACGAACAGCGTAGGTGAGGCGTCATTATACTTGCCCACGAAATGATGGAGGAACATTGAACTGCACGTCGGAACGGTACGAGAGGACTACTGTGTGTTTTCATATGTACATCATGAGATGTAAGTGACGACGACTCGTGTTCACATTAGGGGGCAGTTAGTTAGCTAGTAGTAGCAGAGTATCGAATGTGTATGATCTATGTATGTCTGGCAAATGAAGTATAGTCTGTTAAAAATGTTGCGTTTGATCTACGCCTGTAAGTCGCTTCCATGGAGGTGCACATTGGAGGGCCGTAGTTCTTGTGCACTACCAGACACAGTTAACGAGGGAGGGCTGGTTTTTGCTCCCGTTACAATGTCACAACCTACAGTAAGTCGCATTTTACGCCGAGACAGATTGCATTCACTTCACCTCTAGCCATTGCAGGCATATCTTCCTACTCGCATGAAGTATTGTGAGCGGTACAAAAACTAGATGATGCACGTACAAAGTTTTTGGACGTGCAAAACAAGAATCATACTTCCAACATCTGTATTCTATAAATGTTTGGGTCGTAATCATCGATGGGATACTAATTGGATCACACGTCCTTCCCGCGCGATTCTCTGGCGCTGCATATAGGCACTCCTTGAAAGAAGACTTGCGACAATTACTTAAAAATATACCACTGAAGGTAATAGTCAACATGTAGTACATGCACGAGGGTGCACCGCCAGACTTTTGCTACACAGCAAAGCAATATATGGATTTTCTGTACCCCTGGCAATGGACTGGCCATGGTGGGCAAATGATAACCACCAAGCTCACCTGACCTCAACCCAGTCGACATATTTTTATGGGGTGATGTAATAACTTAGCGGAGTATAGTGTATTGAAATTAAGTATTATTATTGTGAGATGACTGTAGAAATTTTGGGTTGATTCCTTGATAAGATATGTAACACCCATGTAGCAAATACATATGAAAGAAGAGGTCTAGTTCTTTTATTCAAAAATAAATTTTATGGCAAATGATTGATGGAAATGTATTAGGTGCTATTCCCTACATTGTAGAAAAAAAATATGCATACTAGTTATATAACTCTCTCGACCAGATACAAAACACATTTATAGATTTCACAAAACTTAAACATTGATTATACTCCACATAAAGTTAAAACAGGTGTTTGCTCGACAAATGTTGTAGCTCAGACGGTAAATACGAGTCTCTGGTAGTTCTCAGACCTCTAGTTAGGTTTAGGATTTCCTTTTGTCTTTCAAATACACATCTACTACGTTGAAATCAGAATCATTAAACAAAAATATGAGGCATTAAATTCAATGAATTTGTCAAAAGTTCCGAAAATATCGTGCAGTTTGAGTTCATCCTTAAGAAAGAAACAAAATACGACGTTCTCCTTCTTGTTTAGTTGCTAAATGCTTTTCTGTTTGTCGGTAATGTTTTTTCTGGCTATTGTTTTCTACACTACTGATTATTATTGTGATTTTAGGTGAATAAAAACAAGGTCTGATCAGTTCTAGAATCCGATGGTGCACTGAGTTGCTGACTCCCGCGGGCGTGGCTAATAATTGTACAGACCCGTCGATCTAGCGCGGCCGATACACTAAGTTGAAATTGCGTTAGTAGCACCCCGCCATCTGCCGTCGACGCGGATTAAGTGGTCTGGCCGGCGGTCTGCTGCCCCGACCTAGTGACCCTACTTGAAATCCCGCTTATCCACCGCATTTAACGTCGCGCCGCCGAACAACTTCACTCGCCCCGTCGTTGTTACTCAGTTGATCGGGTCGTCTTGTCAGCGGTCTTCCGCCCTGACCTTCGATGCCCGAACCCCCGATGACTCCCCGACGTGCGACCTCGCGAGCACCCTCGCGACCTCCCTCGTCCGCGGTCCGTTAAGCTCTCTCCTCTCTCCCCACACTGTCCGAAAACCCGCCACTGGTCCCAGTATTGGTAATCCGGCCAATGGGAAGAGAGCATTCAGAAACAGCTCCGCCTACCGAAGCCAACCCTGTAGTACACCACCGTCGCATTTATTAACTTCAATTTGCATATTTGGTTTCAAAACCTGGACAATTATCATTTGTTTACTTAACTTCTATTACTTATTTAAATTAACATATTACTCTAGCCAAAAGTCTAATTCATATTATATTTCATAGCCTCTAACATTTTTCCTAATGGGCTGCTGCACCCCCCTCCCCCAACTGGCCAGAGTGGTTCAGCGGAGGGGTGTGAGAAGAGTAATGGTCAGGACGGCGCCACTGCTCCTAGGCACCACCTGCTATCCTGGCCCGAGGGAAAGGTCCAGATTCTCACATATATCTCTTATTTAATCTCAACTCAAAAATCCTCGCCACATATTTTGCATCACAGATTCGGTATCGTGACGCGATACCGAATCGAATGAATGGTCACATGACCAGACAATTGCAATTTCGCAGATTACCCTAAATAAGTATATATTTTACTTAATACCTTCCTATACCAATACCTGCACGTTACAAAAAAAACGAATGGCCTGTGACATCTTACGTGCATCCCTCGTTGGCTTGAGGCTCACTACAGATAACTTAATATAAAAATAAAAGTTATTGGCCTCTTCTCAACTGGCACATACTGGAATATTAAATTATCGTCTAAACCCAACTCCCAAGGGTTCCTATCGTTACGTCGGCGGCAGTAAATCAGGCGTCACATCAGCAGGCCTGCCGCATATGTCTTATCACGATGGGAGTTTATTTAAGAAGAAAAAATGACACTGATAGCGTCGGTCGAACCAATCGCCTCAGAGAAATAGGAATGTTATCTTACTTAGAGAAAGAATTACTAAACATACTGATAGGAATTCCTTAAACTGCATAAACCTCTGAGTATCTCAGTAAACAGGGGGGAAAAAATCATTAATTACATAAGGCATAATGAGACAAAATCAAAATTAACAGGTTCGTACATAAATAGGAATTTAAATAGGCTTTAAATACGAATTTAGGATTATTCATCCCAAAACATAAACATCAGTAAAATATATTAATTACATAAGTTTTAAAAATAGAATTTATACTGATAATTACTTAAAAATAAAATAGACAACTGTAATTCCGTTACAGTAACTTAAAGACAATGGAATATGCAAGTGAAGTGGACAATGTATACGAACTATGACGAAGTATTCAAGCGCATGCACGTCTGTACAGGCTAATCCCGGTACGTAGCATATACATCTGTCATGCGATTGTCGCATTCATACATGTTTGGAGGTGCGTGGCTCTTATTTCGAGCATAATTCATTCACATTCAAAATAAATAACTAACAAGTAATCGGAAGTTAGTTTTATTTTCAGCTGATACATTTCACTATTTACTAACGAGCAATAATAATTAGAGCCTTGTTGTCTACTGACACGCCATGCACAACACTGTTACCGGTGGCCTATCTTCCAGGCCACAATAATAATTTCCTAAATTAACATTTGATTTCTGAGGAAACGTTTAGCATTCAATAGTTTTTTTTTTCTCAAGGCAACCTTGTTTATTGATGTTTGCATGCTCATTACCTACACGTTATGTCCAGTCCCTTCAAGTCAACGGTTACAATTTTCTAAACTTGAAGAGGTTGCCAACCCCTAGTTTAAATGTGAAGAGGAGTTTATTTTTTAACATAATTTACTGCTGTTGTCTGCCCACACTCCAGTATAATGTATACGAAATTTCGTTGCTAGCTATCATATGACTGAGATTTCAATGTCCAATTATATATTTCTCATCTCTGTTTACGAGAGCGAATAATTCTCTCATACGCCACAGTAAGGCTAATATCGTACAATTTCTTCCTTATTATATCACTGCCGACGGGTTAGCATATAATAACGAATCAACCTGTACATATTTGAAGATAATTTGAAACATTAACAAAAAGTGCTGTAATTTTTCTTTAATTAAATTTACATATAAAATTAAGCAGTTCGTATTGTTGCTTTTATTTCTTTAGAACCAATTTATTTAATTTAAAAAAATATATGTTTCAACATCCTAATAACACACTTTCTTCGTAACTTTTCTGTTGGGCACTGGAGGTGAAGTAACGAGCTCTTAAGAGCCAACGAGGCTGAAGTGACGTGAAGGGACAGCACAACATCCATGCTCAGGTTGGGATTCGAACCTAAAACCTCTCGAACCTTAGACCGGCGCCTAATCGACTAGGCCTGCGCTACGGAGACTGGCGTTGGTTAATAGAATTGTGCTGTAGAGTTTCCTTGAAAATAATAATTCTTTAGTATTATAGGGAACTTTATATAACAAATGAGTATTTTTTACATTAATTTTTTTGCGCCGAAATAAAAATTGTTTTTGCACTTGATTTCACATTAGAATGCTAATTGCTGATTTATTGTCGGATTAATTTGCTTACTTAGAGAAAACCGGAAGTACCTCTGTAAAACTGGCTTGAAATAAATTAACCTTGTGCCATACAGTCAAATACGGGGACATCAGAGGCAAGTATTTGCATTACAGCAAATAAGCTAATGCTGTCTTAAGTTCAAAAGGGTAAGAAAGAATCATTATCTATAACAAATATGCAAGCATTCATAAGTATTAACATGGTTTCGTTTACAGACTTACGTAATTGATGCAGTGAGCCAAGTAGGGATATGTTATATAACTGCAGTTCCGGTGTCCGGGTCTCAGCACTTTCCTCTTGAGAAGTGTTTAATGAAGTGAACATTTAACTTTCCAAGTATAGTTTGTCAGGCAAACTTTCATCGTTGACACACTCACCAGGTAGTAAGGGCAGATCCATCATAGTGCTTATTGGCACACAGTTGTTGTCGGTCGGTTAATGATTAGTCCTCTAGTATGTGTGAATTTGTCTGTTTTTTTTCTAGGCGAATGCGGTGTGTAATATGATAACATTGTCTTAATGTATGCTGAATATTTTCTTACTGGCTTTACATATGTGTAATTTTGGTTGTTTAACTGCTTCCTTTTGACATTACCAAATTTTAATTACTGCAAATTCATCTAGACCTACCTACGGCAAAAAAAAATAAATTGAGATACAATTTTGTGCTGTAGAAAATTATAATGAAATCAATGTATCGTAAATATGTGTGGGTGAGCGCAAGAATAAAAAAATGATAATTGATAATATTGTGTGGAGATAAAACAAGGAAATCAACATTTGACATTACGATATAAAAGCTGCATTTCTCGACAAAAAGGCAAATAGGCAATCATTTACGTAGTTTAATAAAAGTAACAAAATTTACAATACTGTGTTGCAGGAATGGTGGAGGTTTATAGATTGCAAAATAAAATAAAATGAGCACTAAGTTTCTCCACTCCTACATCCGTCCTTACAATATTTTCTTACAGGGAAAGGGAAACTAAAACATTTAGTGTCCTTTTAGAGCAATATTTAACTTAGAAGCAGTTTTTTATAACTTATGCCGAAACATTCTATAGGCAGCATTTGTCGGTAGTATACGACACTTGTGGTATCCAGGTGATTAAAAAAACAGACAGAAAAGCTTACCAAAATACCCCGGAAGGAGGTGCAAGGAAAAGTTCGTCTTACTTTGCATTTCCGTTTGCAGATACACTTTCCATCCCAGAAACTAATAGGTTGAAACAAAACATCTTCCTGTGCTCTGGCTTTCTAAAATGGCTACTCATCTCCTGTTGCATATAGTTCTAAATTACACAACATTTTTAAAAGAGCACAAAGCTTGCATAGCTGCAATGCAGCTTGCATTCTTGAATTTCAGACAAAGAAGATGAAGATGTTCGACAAATGTTTACTGGTTTCAAACTTTCTTTGCCATATTAGCCATTTTTCCTTGACAACCAAATAACAAACTCCAAAACCAAAGAGAAAATATGTACCAAGACAACGGTCGTAGAAGAACAGGTCTGGACACTCGCCTGGAAACTTGACCCCCTTGTTGTTTGGCTGCAGTTCACCAAGTTACCGAGAATATTGTGATTTATTGGCGCTTCAATTAGGGCTCTCGGACTCAAACTCCGCCCACTTCCTTTCCACTAAGATAAACAATTTATCGAAACGTATTTTTTATCAATTTACGAAATACTTCCTTCGCTCACAAATTTAAGAAAACGCTCCAGCAATATTTATTTACCTTATAAATTTAACAATGGAAAAAAGTGGGCGGAATTAGGGTCCGACCGCCCTAACTGAAGCGCCAATAAAATACAATAATCTCGGTAACTTGACGAAAACTACAACCAAACAACAAGGGGGTCAAGCAAAATACATTGGTAGATAGGCGAGTGTACAGACCTGTAATTCTACGACCGTGACCAAGACTATAAATGGAGGGATGACCTAACATTATTATTGCAAATAGAAAAAAATGAATTTAACTAATTTTTAAGCATAAAAAATGTATACATTGCCACACACGCAGCTACCTCATTCTCTATGCAAGACCGCACAATGCAAGTATGTGGTGCAAGAGTGGAATAACTGACGTCAGTAATGACATAATGAATTTCAGCTATTTAATAGTAAGGTTATGTATCTCAGGGTTAATTTTGAAGATACATTTGCACTGCTCATCTAAAGTAGGATCCGGTATGTGTGAGCGGGGAACACCAGTGTATGTCTTACCAACCGAAGTTCTGGAAGCGTTCGCTGGTGAACCTAGAAATACTTGCATGCAGAACCACCTAAAATATACTCCAATACTACTGAAAGAAACTACAGCCCAACGAATTTTAAAATAATTTATATCGTACTATGCTCGTAACGAAAATGACACATAAGATGGCTGAACAAGATGTGGTATTAGTAAGACTAACGTAAAGTAATATAAATTTTAACATAATTAATCTTACTTGGCTGACTCCTAGTATTGAAGAATAAAAATATCTGGATCCTTCAGAAAACAAATTAAGCAGACCACTCTGATAATACAAGATGAGTGTAGCAGAATATACCTAAATTTTATTATGTAATTTAGAAAAGATGAAATTATTATTTGTAATTGTGCCACGGCTAAATCTAGGATTTGAACATGAATTCTTTAACTCAGAGATGCCCGTCGGGCGAATTATTTCCAGAGAGTTACACGCTTACAGACTGTATCAAAATGGGAAGATGGCGTCGTCAATTACGGTCAGGCTCTAACTACGAGACAAAAGGCTGGCGAGACTTAGCTTTATTCTTCATGTCGGTGAGCGAAGTTCTGCGCCGTCTGGCAGTTCTCGTAGAACTGCGAGGATAGTGTTTTCTCCGCGTCCTGTTTCCTATATCAGCTCACGGGCTGACTGGTGCCGGCGAAATAAAGTCTATATACGCACCATACGTTCAGACGCGGTAGTACAAATCTGATAAATATCCAAAAATTATTACTGTCAGGCCCTCTTCTTTTACAGCAAACTACAATTCCGACACGTCTTCGCCTAATCAGGCGGCCTGATGCACCATATATATCTTGCAGCTAATTAAAATCCTAAAACGAGAGCACGCACATCGCGTGACTCTCTCTCCTATATTCGCCGTCGAAAAAGCCTCCTTTCCTCGTATAATGCATTCAAAACGGAAACATTAGTCTCTTCAGCCAATCAAAAAGCTACCCTTCAGAGTTATTTCAAAAAGTAGCAATGTCGTGCCTCGAGCCACCTCCAAAGCACTCGCATATCT
>PNEQ01121711.1:0-26236 GCA_003012365.1 Medauroidea extradentata | reverse complement strand
TTGACGTGATAAAATAGTATAACGGGGCTTAAATTTGGTCATACGTTATAACATATTTCTTTAAATATTTTAAAATTATCTAAAATTGAATAAAAAAATATGCACTACATTAAAATTTACGGATGTATTCATTACCAAAACTAATTACATGATAACCAGTAATAGCTTTATATTACAGTTGTGAATGGATAACGTTTATTTATTGATGTTTATTTGTTTGTAAGTAATTGGCATGCTCCATTGCCTTGCCGTGTTTGCAACCACAACAAAGCAGCTTTTCTCAAGTTTATGTATAATTTTGGAAAGCAGTTCTCGTGTGATTTTCATACCACAAACTAAAATAATGTCTGCTTTCATGTGGATTCCAGACCTCTTGCCATTACAAATTGTACATTTTTGTTAGATGGAAAATTTTACCGACAATTTGGTCGTAATAGTACCTCCATCAATATCATTTTGTCAAAAGAATCGTCACTGATACTGGTATCGCAAGCAAAACTGTCAAACTTTCTTCGAGAATACCTACAGTGAATCTCATGATCCTCTACCATTAACGAAGAGTCAATAAACCATGTAGAGAAATACCGAATTGTTCCTCAGGTAAACATAATACGCTTTTCATGAGTTTGAGTGGAAAGTGAAAGCTGCAACCCACCACGCTTTTCGAAAGTAATTGTATTGTATTAGGAGCGAAAATATTTTCCATAATATTTCATGAGTTCAGTCCTGCCCGACCTCTTAAGCTATTTATGAATAATTCTCCATTGAGAGTAATCGTGATTTAAAAAGCTCGTTTTGTTTTTGTAATTTTTTTTCGCATGATTTCGTGATTTTAAGTTGATTTTCCAGAGAGAGACTCCTCAATTTCAGTAAATCCATCTCCTGTTGTTTAGAGTCATCGAGGTTGGTTGCCTCATAGTTTGTAGTGAGGCTTTCAGTTTGCTATATTTCGCATTGCGTATTTTCACAGAGCCTTTAATTGTATTACAGATACAGTGAAAACACAGACCGCCGTAATATTTATTTGGATGTAGTGAGTTCTTGAACAAGCTCTTGATTTATGGTTATAGACTGAAGTCTCTCGCATCTAGAAGGGCGAAAACGGCTTTTTTGTCATTTGGTAAAATAATATTGGGGACTGAATCATGTTTACGTAACATATTACGTCATTTTTGCCCATTGATTCCACACACAAGCTTCTTTGATAATCTTTATCCGCACAATATTCAGAACCAATTCTTACTGTTTTGTAATTGTATCTATATTTCCTACCACGGAAAATAATATTTCAAATATAATTGTGTTTTGGAAATCTAATGCAAAAAAGACACTCATCTGCTTTATGTTTTGTCTCTATATTTTTTACAGTTTTGCACTGCATACCCTAACATTTGTGTAAACCATTATTCAAAAACCACTATACATAAAACAGAACTATTACGTAAACACTTTAGACGGTTAAAAAATACCTTACTATGAAATGTTTACACTGTACAGTAATTGTCGCTGTTAACGTTAGTAAACAATACGTAAAATGTAAGCGTAATGATGACGTCACTTGGTCATATCTATGGTACCAGGATAAGGGCGGGCTAACACGTGCAAATATTGAACACGGGCAAGCTAATTCATAGACACATTCGGTCAAGTACAACTACTCCCGCCACTTATGGGAGATCAAGAGGTAACATTGCATTACTTTATATTTGTACAACATGTGTGTAGTTTAGTTGACATTTTTTGTCGCTACACTTTACACTTGTGAAATTTCTTCGGCTAAAAATTTAAAACGCATTACAAAATAGTTTATAAATATTATTTCAATCACAGTAATTTAAGAAAATGGCCATTATTTTCATAATATTTTTAAGGAAATCAAAAGAATTTATTTGTGTATTTTTTTATATTTTATTATATGGTCCATTATATTTTATTTTAAGAGCTAATTATTTCAGTCGAGTAACTCAGTTATTTTTTTATTTGAATGTCCCCATAACATGCAAATTTTGAATTTGTGCCGCTATCGGGAGGCTATAAGTACTGAACATTTTCACAAGTGTAAAATGTAGTCACAAGCAATGCCTACCAAACTAACACTATGTCGTAAAAAATAATATTGTGCTTTTTTGCCACTTCAACGCCATTAAATAAGCTCCTACCTGATAGTGAGCAGTCTTTGATTTTCCATTCCTCGTAGTACGTCAAGAGTCTTTTCTTGACATAATAAATTCATGAAGCATTTTAAATAATACAGACGTGTTTAATACATTTCCGCAAAACCATAAAGCTTTAATCTAAACAAAACCACGAAGCTTTAATCTAAACAACACCAAACCTAGGTAAACATTATGTCCCGTTTACTGCTCTTATCGTGAACCGTGATGCCAACGCACAGGCAAATTCCATGGCACAAACATTCATTATTTTTACGGAGATGAAAAATTTAAATTTAATTATAAATGAGAAATAATCGTTATGATTTTTGTGTTCATTGATTAAGTATATTTTAAAAATGATCACAAGCGGAATATGGCATCCTTATTCGGACAAAACAAGTATTGTTTCAGAAGATTTAAGAAGTAGTAGGCCTACATTAGTTTTGTAAATAAATTGTCCTTGAACAAGAAGTATACTGCAGAGGCATTTAAGTACCAAATGGTAGTAGTTTTCACAGTAACTGTGACCTTAGAGCCTTGCATTCCTTCTTCACATACCCAAAACGTAATTTAATTTATCAAAATGTCTCAAGCAAGTTTTGCAACTTACCTCCTCATATGTAGGTGCAAGCTATGTAACAAATTTTGTAATTCTGTAATTTCAACATTATACTTTATGATACATTAATTAGAAATTGAATACCCCTCGGAAGTAAACAAACTGTACGTAAGTACATTTTATAATATTTTTTGTTACGACATAGTCCTTTGAAGGCTATAAAAAACACGTTTATTTCATGCAGTGGGTACGTTTAGTGACCTAAAAATCATAGACTGTATGCCATTCATTTTTAGTACATAATGTGACGAATCTTGTCGAGACATGGCACGGAACGTTTCTCGAGCTTTATTGACCACTTAAAGTTATTTTCGCACACATAACAAGGCACTTCGATCAGTATAATATATTTCAAGCGGGGCTAATACATTGACAAGTCAGCAGATTTTAATTAAAATGTATTTATCATGTTAGATTTTTCTTGGTTATCTACGTGGTTTGTGAAACACGCAACTTTATTTAATCTATTTAAAATTAAATATTCATTCGAAAACTATACTGGCAGTAACCTTTCTTATTTCATTTAAAGCAATGGGCTGTATTTTGGTGAGAGGTGTAATATCATAAATGGTATAACACAACAACCTTAATTGTTTAGAGCTTTGTGCTGGTAAAGTTTTGAATGTTAAGTGTGACTGGAACTCTTGTGTAACCAAAGCCATGTATTTGGAATATCGTAAAGGGCGTTTATTTTTACGTTTGGTCTTAATCGAGGGGTTACACAATTGTTTACGAAGAATTATTATATATACTCATATAAATAAATATTTTTAAAATGGAACGTATTTCAGATAGAGGAACGAAAGTGTGTCCGATCCTAGGATCCGTGCCTTTGGGTAGGTTCTTCACCACAGATACATCTAATAATAACTTAGGGCGCGCCTACCGCAATTTTCATCACCATTATTTTATTTTTAATTTGTACGAGATATTTTTTCTCTAATTTTAGACACAAAATGTGACTAAATTTGGCTTTCATGTAATTTTTTTATCCCTCATTGTTTTCGCGTAATGGCTTGTTAAAGTCATATTTTGCATATTTCCGTTTTAAAGACTACACTACAACCAACTAATATACCAAACTCAAAAAAATCACAATGGATAAAGACATTGCAGGCTACAATGACATGCTCATAAAATTAAAGAATAAAAATCATTTGTATTTAAAAAAAAATATTGAATATTTTAAATTTTTATTTTTAGTTTCAACATCTTTTTAAAATTCAAATAATTTTTTCCTTTAATTTTATGAGCATGTCATTGTAGCTTGTAATGTCTTTATCCACTGTGATTTTTTGAGTTTGGTATATCAGTTGGTTTTAGTGTAGTCGTTAAAACGAAAACATGCAAAAATATGACTTTAACAAGCCATTACGCGAAAACTATGAGAGATAAAAACATTTCATAAGAGCCAAATTTAGTCACATTTTGTGTCTTAAATAAGAAAAAATATCTGGTACAAATGAAAAATAAAATAATGGCGATGAAAATAGCGGTAGACCGCGCCCTTAAGGGCGCTGCCTACCTCAGAGCTCCGGCGGCAGTAAGGCTAGGGCGTTACAGGTTAAATTATATTCCTAAATATCTCAGTCACTTTCAAACCTACATATATGCCACCACTGACTTTTTTGTTCAGTGCGATACGGCCCACACTGCTACGGAATCTTTTGGCAAGTTTTATCAATACCCTGAAAACTATGAGCAAATAAGTGTTTTCTTCCCGATTAAACACTCGAAACCCTGTATTCATAAAATTCTTTTCACGTTTTCGTTTACGTCGCAGCATTCTCCTCTTATCAATGCAGAAAATGGTTTTCATCCGAAAGCGATATCTCAAAGGGTGACAGAGCTACACGGAATTTAGTTTAACATGTAAAACCCTATCCTTGCTCCCGCCGCGCTCCGAGGTAGGCAGAAGCCTTAAGACATCTACTAGCCACGTTGAAATACGTTGTTTGTTACCGTTTCAGTAAATCAATCTTCAAATTCTCTGAAACACTTAAACTGTTGTATATTAATTCCAGAAGCCAGCTGTTTTGGATACCGATTATGTGGATATACGATTATTCGCGACCTTTTCTTCCCAGACATCGCGATAGAAGAGACGTGGAAATAAACGTCCTTTATGACGCTCCCATTTTTATGTTTGCTCTTAACGCATCATATTATATCGAGTAGTGGTATAAGGGTGGTTGAACAATTTTAATAAACAACACGTTTATGCATAATTTTATCATGTGTATCACGAAACTATCTGAGCAATTGGTGAAATAATTTTTTGACGTCCCTACTCAATAAAGTTTGTAATAGCGAAGCAAATAGCTCACAATGACACCAGTATTGCAGTTATACGATGCAGTGACTGTGCTAACGACACGACTTCTTCCTTGCATCCTGCCTGCGATGTTTGGTGCTGAAGATGGAACTGAAGAAGCGAGTGACACGAGAGAAAGTGCCTGGTTTAAGAGGCTGGCTGGGTGCTCTAGCTACATCTGCTGCCTCCTTGCTGCTGTGTTGTGGGTCCAGTTGTTCAACTATAGAGACCATTCCTTCCTCCCCAGTTCTGTCCTCTACTTCTGTCCTAGAAGCCACGGTACTCTCGTCGTCACGCACTGGCTGAGACGCCTCATGACTGTCCTTCTCTACTAGAGACAGCTTGGCTGGGGAGCTTCGTGCCATGTGGTCTACAGAAGACACTTCCTTCTCTACTTCTGATCTGCCGGCTACTAGACGCTCTACCGTGGATCCAGACGTGTCGTCGCTGTCAATACAACTCTCGCTTGTCCACGTGGAAGATGTGGTCAGGTCCATGTCTTCCACAAGCACCTCGCTAGTCAGCGAGACTAATGAAGGACTTCTCTTATTGGCTGGCAGGTTGTGGTCTCCCACCTTGCCCGCCATGTCTCGCACCAATCTCTTCACTTGAACGACCGTCACCTCCGAGTCGGTGGGCTCTGGTCTCGGTCCGAGCATCATCTCGTGCCACATCAAGTCACGTTGAATACACACCTGACCTTTGACACGGTAGTAATTTAACAAATGTTCCTTCCAACTGTTTCAGTACAGGTCTATGTTTCCATACCAACTGTTTTCATTGTCACAATAATATTGCCCGCCTAAGTATTAGCTTAAATTGTTGAGGTTAACTGGCCTAGCCATTGCAGTGTTGCATAACGCCACTCTTTGGAATATTGCTCAATTGCATATTCGACGGTCGGCACACATTTAATATTAATAATTGAAGGATTTATGAACCAACCCATACATAATACGTGCGATGGGTTGCTTCCAATGTCTAGGCTAAAATTTAAACTCATGAAATCAAATGTAGCATATCCATTTTAAAGTGTACATGTTCGTTTGAAAGGTAACGCCACATGTGGTATAGCAGCAAAATTACCTGGTATGGAACAAAGATAAATATGAAAGTTAAAATATGTTATTAACTGCTCTATACTATTGAACATCGTATGTACGATAATATAACAAAAATATATCGTACGCGTGGTGATGAATACCGGGGGCTGGTCTGTACCTCACAGGAATACCTGAGGCGCGACTAGGTAAGGATCGTTAACCACGGTTGTTCGTCATTGTCTTCCACAGTATACAGTATGAGGGGACAACACTAACAACACTACATCCAGTACTGTACCCGGGGAGGTAACTGTACATTTACATACCCAGCCGCAAATCGAGGCCGGGACCCTTGGTACACCAGTCATAGAAGTAACCGCTTAGACGTACGTGTACATGTCGGTTAATAGTATAGAAAACAGGATGACGGGTGACGTAAAATTACCACTGAATCTGAAATGTATGATTTTGTATTTTGTCTTATATTCCTCCTACATCCATGTGTGGTGCCCTTTAGTATGCCAATTTCAATTTTCCTAAAATAAAATATAGTGTCCTTGACTTCTTAACCAACTGTCGTGTTTTATATATATATATATATATATATATATATATATATATATATAATATTTGTGCGGGTTCGCGCGATAAATTAGCCGATCACTAAAAAGGAATTATTCGAAATAAGACCCTCGTAGGGTGAAAAGTGGTGAAGTGTTTTGACCTAGAATCGTCTATACAGCTAGAACCCGACGGCCTATCGTTGTAATTTTCACTTTAATGGGACCCTTAAAAATAAATGTTGGCCAATTCCAGGATTTTTTGAAATTTTACATTTACCTATCAATATCTATCGAATCTTTCAAGATACATTGTTACCTTTCTCTTTGAAATTATGCTTATGTAAATACCCAGAAAGTAGTATATGAATTTTTTGCAGTTATACTCGCAAGGAGTGACAAGAGAAGAATTCCTTTTTTTTATATATATAAATTGTCTGTAGATCTACAGCTTTAACACAGTGTGATACGGTCGTGATTATCATTTAAATGAAATGCATATGCATATGCCTACGACTGGACATCAAGGCGTTTCGAAATATAGCCTTAGCTGTTTTATTTTATTCGAAGGGGTTAAAAGATATGGAATGTGTTTCAGATAAACGCTCTACCGCTGTTGAACCCGTCAAGATTATGGAACTGCTTTTCGTTTTATGAAGATAAATACGCACATTCCCGTAAAAAATATCTCAGGACTTCTCGCAATTCAAACTTTCAAAGTTGTGAAGGATGAAATATAATTTCAAATGAATCGTCGTTTTAGCATTAGCTCATTTGGTTAACGTCGAGATTTTCTCCTCAGTTGGATACTTACACATATGTTTAACATGTTATGATAAGTGTTTGCGAAATTCGACCACTAAAGGGTTGAAAAGGCGCAAAAAGTGTTCTCCGTCAGCCCATTACATCTACCTAACCAGTTGTGATATCAATGGTGCCGGCGTAAAAACGAAAAAAATTGTATCGGGTTTATGTACTGATAAAATAACTCTTAATTACTAGGTGAGAGAACGTAGTATTTTAAACCTTTCAAAGCAAATTATCCGAAAATGCAAGTACTGCCACCGAAAAGTAATGTAAATGGAGTTCTGCAGTTATATAGATACGTATTGTTGTACAACATCTATGTGTCTTGTCTTGCGACTGAATATTGTATTTATTTCTAATGTACTTTCGACGTTACGTATTGTAGGCACAGTCATCAGTGGTCGTGTTCAAGGTAAATCGTGTACCCCTTATGCCATCCGAATATGCTCTTACATTCAATGTCTGTTTTTCTATGACATATAAATAAGGAAGGCCTGGGACAGTCGTTAAGAGTGGCAGAGATAGGCGGGCTTTGGACAGTTCTGCACAAGGGCGCCTATAACTACTTGGCATTCTGCGTAGTAAGATCAACCTGCAGCTTGATTATCGTAATACTTGATGGCCGAGCTACTAATCTGGTATACAAAGAGATCCTTCAAATTAAGTAAACATTCGCTGTTAACAGTAACACAGCGGGCAGTGCCGCGGGCGGACTGACTGCCTAGAATTACAAATGGATGTTTGTTTGTTGGTCTCCTGTGCGGTCCTATAGGCCTATCCGATTGCGATGAAATTTCGCTGAGTTGTGCGTGCATCCACAAAAATATCTTACAAAACAAATTTCACTTTGGGGGAGTGGGGAGCTCAAAACGGGGTATCCAAAAATGTCAGTAAAACAATTATCATCACAAAATTTTTCTAAAACTGATTTATGCTTAATTTTGCACCATTTAGCATTTTTCACAAACTTTTTGTTTACGAAATATTATAGCATTACATTGAAAATTCCACGAACGTAGTCGTAGGTAACACCTGTATATAACACACACAAAACGTCCCATTAATCTAGACACATAGGGAAAATTAAAAACCTACAATATGAGCTCATTATGTCCGCTATTTTACATAATGCAGAAACTACATTGTCATTCATTATTTTGGCATTATTCAGAGTGCTGTTACTTAATATCAAGTGGTGTTTTATTTTATATCTAAAAACATTAGTTGTATAGTTCACTTACAGTGGGCGCAAGGTATCTGAAAGCCTGAGTGACGGTTACTGCTAACCACGACCGGCGCTCTGGAGGGGGAAGAATGAGCGGTAACCGCATTTGCAGAATATATGTTGCTAGTACTAACATTTTTGTAGTCTGAAGGTGGAATCCACAGCACTTGCTTGCTCGCGTAGTATGTTGAGTGGAGTTTGAGCGTGGATACAATATGCGTGGTGTACAGTTACACACACTTTTGTCCGTGTTTTTATAACATATTTACTGAAGCCACACTGACATCGCTATTGTATGTCAGAGTTGTGGATTTGGATACACGCAATTTGTTTCTAGCTCGTCACCGGCAATAATATTTTTAAGTATCAATGTGCTGAAAGACACATACGACAGAGGTAAGGCTATATTAAATTTTGTGTTTTTTAATTCAATATGCCGTCGGCCCTGTCTACATTAAAAGGCAAACAATTACACTCTTATATGCGGGAAGTAATATATGATGTATTGACATTCATGTAGAATGACGGCATAGATCTGAAATTGTACATCGCAAAGTAAAACAGTTCAACTGCGGGCAGCTGCAGTTACTGGTGTTTCTCGTAGCGCAGTGCAGAAGATTACAGCAGGAAGAAGAAGAGTGGCACTGATGGAGGGGCCGTTGTTACATATGATAAGAAGAGACAGAGTAAGTTCAAGTTCGATGATTTTGATCAAGCAGTACTTCATAGGACTGTATACAACTTTTATACAACATACATATAAATCTGTCCCTGCCATCGGATGTTACGGAATAAACTTAAGGACAATAAATATAAATTCTTTCTTGTATATGAAATAAACTAAAGTCTGTATGGCACGTAAACTATACTCTTAAGTTTCACTAAAAAGGCTTGTATGCCATGTGAAGAATAATCTAAAGAACACTTAAAAATTGTCAGTACAACATGTTTGCTATAGTCTTTACACGTTAGCTATAGGCTTACAAATTGTCATCTGTGACTGTGCGACATGTCAGCTATCGGCTTACCAAATTTCAGCTATAGTGTGTACGATATATCAGCTATGGTCGGTAAGACATGCTATCTATAGTGTGTACATGTACGATATGGTCTGTACTACGTGTCTTATATAGTGTGTACGACATGTGAGCTATAGTGTGTACATGTAAGCTATAGGCTGCATTACGTGTCAGTTATAGTGTGTACTACAAGTAAGTTATAGTGGGTACATGTCAGCTATTATAGTACGACATGTCAGCTATAGTGTGCATGACGTGTGAACTATATTCTGTCCTGCATCTAGGTATAGTTTTTACATGTAAGCTATAGTCTGCATATTCTGTATACACACGTGCAATTAGCACATTACAATAGTTTGTATATCATACAATTAATAGTCTGAATGACAATTAAGCTACGTGTTACATGTAAACAACAGAACGTATCATCACCAGGCCACATAATCGATAGTGTTAAATAATGAATGTTTCGCGGAGATAAATAGACACGAGTGTATATAAGTAGCATTCAGAAAGAAATATAAATGAACTACTTACGTAAACACGACAAGCACACATGTTAGTGCGACAAGATTGTAAATATTATTACAGCTGGTATACATGTGTTTAGTTGTGCGTGTGTGTAAAAGCAGGTCACGTGGCGAGAGGGTGAAGGAGGGGAAGTAGTGGTGAAGGTAGGGGTTGTAGAGGGGTAGTGGCGCCTGTAGGGGCGGTACGACGCCGTTAGTAGACGGCTCGTTGTCGTCTCGTGCGGAACTACGCGGTGGTATAGTCCGCATACTCTCCTCATATACAGGTGTGGTTACATCTTCTCAGGCCGAGACATTCACGCCACTCTCCTCCTGTACAACACCAGTCGGCTGCGTGACGTCTTCATAGGAGGAGATCAAGGAGCTAATTTACTCGAGGTAAGAAACTCGCTCGGTCATCTTCGTCTCAATCTCCAGTCAGTTGTGTGACGTCACCTGAAGGAGTTCTGTCATACAGTGTCACGGAAGAGCAAGAAATCGGATGTGTAACACGCATACGAAACGAGCCCACGTAATAAAACAAGTGTTTTACTCTACAGAACTTGAAAACGGATGCGTAAACGTAAGGGCTTGCAACCTATGAAACTCAATACTATTTCTGATGTAAATGTCTGAAATTAGTGAATAATTTAATTTAAGATTTGTTACACAACTCGGAATGTTCTAAGCGGTATATCCAGCCTATGAATGTATTTTATAAGAAAATAGAAACGTAAACAGCCGCGTAGTTTTACTTTACAAAATTAAGTTAATAGTTCATGAAACAATTTGTTTTCGTACGTTTAATATTTGAAGTGTTGCTTTACGAATAGTGTTCTATAGTCCGTTAGTCACTAGTATAATTGTAAATACAGTGCATGAAGGAAATTTTCATGGTTAACTGCGAAAAATCCATGTGTAAAAATGTTGTAAACAAAAATGATTGTGAAAGACGAAATGCTGGATAGCTATTGGCTACACGCAAGCACGGATACGTAGGAGTCGGAGTTGACCAACTCTATTACGCAGTTTCGTAGAGCAAACTTAAGAGGTTAGGAGCGAGCTTACACAAACAGTGGGTCAGTCACGTCACTCTCTTTATGTCCACCGCTAATCTGCTACATGATTTCTCTTCATAGACGAAGTTTGCATTTGTTTACGAGAATTATTACAACTTGCACACAGACAATCAGGATTTTGTTGGTCAAGAAAGGTCGCTTACGATACATTTCAGTGGGTAAAATTGAATTGTGCTGTGCTTCAAATTCAAACAAAAATGTCTTTTGAAAGAAAGACAATTTTCCAACGTACTTATTTCTTTCTTTTCGTATTTCCTGCGTGGTCACCATCCCACAATTTCATTGGGGCCACGGGTCCATATTCATGCGGTTTTTGCGAGTTTAATTTTTAAGTCTTGAAAGGGAGTAGATATCACATAACCGTTACGTAGAAATGTTGGGAATTGTTTGTACTATGTAACCTAATATTATCAAAATATACTTTTCTATAATTTTGACTAATTATCTACTTAACTAAATTTCATGAAAGCCGATAACTGGCCAAAGTTATAAAAACATTTGTTTTGAAAAAATTAGGCTACCTAGTACAAACAATTTCCAACATTTCTATGTAACGGGTTTGCGATACCTGCGTCCTTTCAGGATTTAAAAATGAAACTTACTGAACAGCATAAATAAGGACCAGTGGTCTAAGTCCACGCTCTTCAGT
Source organism: Medauroidea extradentata (assembly GCA_003012365.1). Lineage (NCBI taxonomy): Eukaryota > Metazoa > Arthropoda > Insecta > Phasmatodea > Phasmatidae > Medauroidea > Medauroidea extradentata. Next base: position 14,256 of record PNEQ01121711.1, on the reverse strand, counting down.
TTTGCAGTTGTTTCGAAAAAAAAATTCAACGCGAATTAACACATTCTTACAGTTTTAACACTTATATATCATCGCTCGTACCTTAATTTTTCTGTTGCAATTCACCAAACGGATTTATAGATTTTTGCCCCTGAATGATCACATATTTTGTTGTCAAAACAAACCAAAATGAAGCAAAAATTATTTTTTCCTAGCAAACGGTACATTATTTAAAAAAAAAACGCAGTGGAGAAATTTTGTATAGTATGGCTGCACAAAGTCTCAAATTTTTTCAAAGTATTCGGTTGAAAAATATTCTAGTTATTTGCCATTGTTTGAAATAATAGAAAGACCATGGCTTTAAAGGCCAGTGATTGTACAACTCTGCTGTTAACTAATACCTTGTCAGATTACTCTCTCGCTAAGCAAACCAGCTAAGACATTTAACCAGTTGTTATTTTCTTTTTTGTATGGTGTCAAGATGTTTCGCGTTTTATGTGTCGGTTGGCAATACGGTTTTAATTCGCCCTGCGGGTAACTTTTCGTTACTCCGAATGTTAGTATTTGGATAATTTCGTGAATAAATAGGTAACTGACGCCGAGGTTTAAAAAAATTCATTAGAACACTCTAATTGTGATAACTGTTTATACGTAAAATATGAGAAATTGTAACTTCGACCAAGATGACGTGGAATAGTTAATAAAAATGTAAATTCTCAGAATTTGTGAAATTAAAAACACTTTAAACTAAAATTATAAATCGGTTTCATAGATATTCATGCTGAAAAGCCGTAAATAGTAAAATAAATGCAACCAAATAATGTTTTCGGCATTAAAAAGCTAACTGCTGAAGTAGGCGGATACTTCACAGGAACAAAAACAGAAAAATAGTCAACGGGAATAAAGACATGGTTTTAAAATGTGACAAAAAAGAATCCACGAACTATTCTATGTAATACTGGTTACGTAAATTGAACATTCAGTGGTATAAAAGTAAGACAAAATAACCGAGGTAAAGATTAGTGAGCCTTCAGTCGCAACAAAGCATCCAAACACGTTCAGTAAAAAGTCATACGTTTGTACTCTCACTGTGCAAAGTGTATTTCCTGGTGATTTCCATTAATTTTATTACGTTTTGCCTAGCACTCCAAGTAAATTGATGTACCCACAAATGTATTGTGAATCTCAATGTAAAATAACCTTGCTAGTTTTAAATAAGAGAAATTCTATAATTTTCATTACTAAAGACATAATTCTATATTCTTAAATCAGCCATGGTAAGTAATACAGTTCACATTAAGACTAATGTTACTGCTATGCAATGATGATATTAATAATTGGCTGCATTTTGTGATACTAGATTGTCAATGTAAATTTTTTAATGTACCAATGCAATAATATCGCAGTTTAAAAGTTATAAATTTAAATAGCCAAAAAAATACATATTTTAATAGCATCATGTAACATGCTCTTACATGCCCAAACAACAAGTTATCTACCATCCTGTTTCTAAAAAAGTACATTCAAAAAGGTCATGTTCAATAAAACTTGTTACCAAATATTTAATATTTTGAAATACGAACACTCGTAATCAGAGTGCGATACATTTGTGTTCGTGTGTGTGGTATATTTATCTCAATCGACATCTACACATTATTGTTTCTATTGGACTCGTGTAGCGTCACATTGTGCAGTTGCTTGTTACGCTTATGCAAGAGGTACAGTTTTCAATTCATAGTGCTAAAATTAAGTATTTCTTTTTGTGACCGCGTCAAGTAATGCTTCATGAAGTATTACTTCAAATAAGTACAGCTTAATATGTATTCACAGTCACAAAAAGTGCAATTTGTTTCACAGGTATTCATAATCAAATAAGCATTGCTTATCCAAGCATATAAGTAGTACTTCAAGTCTGCTCCCTAGGTGACTTAAGTAAAGGATTTGTATGTAAGAAATAGGTTTTGTATATAATTCCTTCCTTCACATTGATATTTCATTCCACATATTTAACGAAAAAATGCTTTTAAAAAGTTAGGCCTAAACCATACATTGAACAAAACGGAAAAATAAAAATTCAACAGACAGATACGAAAATATAACCTCTCTTAACCTTTTTTCAAACACTTTCTTCGTGCTTGTATGGTATTCATATCCCTAGGAATGATGTTTTATTTGTAAATTTCGTTTCAATATGAACTCATCATTTCCTTACATTTTACTTACATATTATAATGAAAACGTTGCAGATTAAGAATGTTTAAAATCCACGTATAATAGGCCTAGGCCTATCTAGGTCTACGAAGATTACACCCAGTAAATTTCTACACAATATCAGTTTTTGTTAGGACCTACTTATAAAACGAGAATAATAATATTTTAATTGAAGTGAACTAAATATAGCGTTGCCTATAACCTAAATAATGTTTCGTCAAGTGGTAGCATGAAAGGTTGGAAGCTGACAAAAAACTAATTATGTGATCACAACATTCCATTTTAGTACACAAGACCGTTCACTTTATCTCATCATACTCGAGAATCGCAAATATGTTCAAAGTCTGCCCTGTGATAGGTTATGGCATCAGTTGATAGGCAAAACACGTCCAGCAGGCCGTTTATAAACTGTATTTCAAACGCAGCATGAGATGCGGTCAAGAACAAGTTCAGGATGTATAGTATAAGACCATTTCATTTTAAGTCGGAAACAGACGCACTGTAAGGACCAACTTGTAAAAACCAGCATTATATTAACGTCATCTAAGCAAACGAATGCACATTTGCTAACATAACATAAAATAATGTCTGCCAAGCGCAACGTGTACATAGCAATAATATAGTGGAAGCTTCCCAGCTTTGAATTTGACAGAAATCTAATCATAAGAACACAACATTACAATTTTATTGTACTTTTCCACTTCATTCACAAAATTATATGTGCTCGAAGCCAGCTTTGTGACATAAGGTTGTCAGTTGGTAAGCAAAAAAAAAAGAAAAAAAAATTCGGCAATAATAAGTGGCGCATATGAACGTTAATTTCAACATAATTTTCATTCGTACGTTGAGTATCAATTGAAACACAATTAAGTAAATTATTATAATCAACAAGTATGCAGCACGGGTTCATGAAAACGTATTTTTCATCGAGTCGAGTCGTGAATGTAATTTTTTATTTCACAGTTAGCAAACTGCATAGATACAAAAAATATATTAACACATTAACTAACACGATTTTGACCTTAGTGTTGTTATTTAATTTTGAGTATGTATTATAGTAAAATAAAAATACTTTCAGGTGGAATTGACAATCAAGTATAACCAAATATTCAATTACTCTAGATGACTGCTGTAATTCAGATACAAGTTCAGTTGTGTCACGTTGGTACTGATATTTAAGAGAGACGTATTTGGTTACTTCATCAAGTACAACTTGACTTACATAAGTCATGCTTGTTTAAGTTTTACTTCGTGAAGTAGGCGTTGATGAATTTATTGCTGAAATAAGTACCTATTGCTTAAAGAATAAGCATTACATCACGAAGTACTACTTATTTGCCAAACCAGCCTTCGACTATGAATTCCAGCCTAAGAACCATCAATCCATCATCCACCGCCTATTAGATGATGTGCCATGCAGTTTGAGGTAACCTGTCCGTAAACTGTCACCAACTCTAAGAACATCATCAAACACCAGTTAGTTGTTGCGCCATCTCGTTTGAGGTAACTTGTCCGGAATTTGTCACCAACTCTCAGAAACATCGTCAATCAATTAACTGTTGCGCCATCTTGCTGTCAACTCCTAAAACCATAATCAACCACCAACTAGATGTGCAAACCCGCTTGAGATAACCTGTCCGTAAACTATCACGAACTCCAACTACCATCATCTACTACCAACTAGATGTTTCACCACCTGGTCTAATGTAACCTGTCTATAAACTGTCACCAACTCCAAAATCCATCATCAACTACCAATTAGCTATTAAGTTGTATTAATTAAGATAACATTTACGTAAACTTTAACCAACTCCAAACAATATCATCAATCACCAATTAGCATTTTCACCATCCTACTTAAAGTTACCAGTCCGTAAAACTGTCGCCAACTGCAACCTTCATCATTAACATCCAATTAGATGTTGTGCCAACCCGCTTGAGGCAACCTGTCCGTTAACTGCAGCCAATTCCAACCACAATCATCAACAACCAATTAGCTGTTGTACAATCCCACTTAAGGTAATATAACCGTCAACAGTGGCTGACTTCGGCAACCATGATTAATTACCAATTTAGCTGCTGTGCAATAGCAATTAATGTAACTGTCTGTCAAGTGTAGCCAACTCCAGCCACCATTACAAACAACCAATTAATTGCTATGCAATCCCATTTGAGGTAACCTTTCTATAAACTGTAGCCAACATCTACCACCACCATCATGAATCACCAATTAGCTGCTGTGCATTCCAACTTGTGGTAACTTGTCCGTGAACTCTAACAAACTCCAACCACCGTCATCAACAACAATTAGTAGTTGTGCAAACCTACTTGAGGTTGCTGTCCATAAACTGCAGCAACTTCTACCACAATCATCAGTCAGCAGTTAGCTGTTGTGCAGTCTTACGTGAGGTAACCTGTCTGTTAACTGTAGCTAACTACTGCCGTCATCAGTTACCAATTAGCAGTTGTGCCAACCTGCGTTACGTATCCTGTTCGTAAGCTGTTGCCAAACCCATCCACCAATTCCGACACAAACCATCTAGTGGGTCCCAGGCAACTGAGTTTTAGCATTTTTGGTGTATTTAACCCTTGTTTAGAATTACTTCAAACTAATATTTTCTGCGCGTGTATTTTGACGCTTTGCTGTTGTAAAGCTACTTTATATACTCTTAACGTCATTTCTTATTTCATGATTGGAGCCGTTTTAAATTGTGGCTCAAATAAATGCATCACATATGTCTCCCCAGAATCATGTATTTTACTTCGTACGTCTAAGTTCTCACCGAAAAATTGAATTTACTCTGATTTATAGAATGTTGACGTGCAGCAATTATTACGATTGCAATTGTTCTGGATTACAGAGGTAGCCTATAATACGAAATATTTACACACATACCCGTGGATGTAGAAATAAATGGGTTAATATGACAAGTATAGATAATGCTTTCACATTCACAAAACTTTGGCAGTAAAAATTATTCTTTTACTTGTACGATATCTGAAAAGGATCGTTTATCCAAAAAACATTGTAACTGTGTGATTATTACTGACCAACTTTGGTACGCTTGCTGCTTCTTACAACCAGATTTGTTTCCGCAGAATATTTAGTATGTCGTTAGATAAGTACTGGTATTTTCTTCGAATATTAAAAAAACTTTAGCCAATATATTATCTAATACATTGAAGAGCTTATGACCATTTCGCAAGTCCTTCATAAGGTAGTTACACATTGATGTTTTATTTCTTGTCATCACTAGCAGGGGGACCGGGGGTAGTGGTTTTTGTCATATCCTGTGTCACCTCTACTACGTCGTTATCAGTCTGTATGTAGACGTAGATGTAGTTACAATGTCGAACTTAAATCTGATGTCTGTATTAATGTGATTGAGGATTCATTCACCTTATTTTAAAAGGTAAATATGACCAGGGATATTAAAGTTGTCATGTTGCAAAAACCATTTACAAACACTTATAAGAGTTTAACATGTAGACATTTATAAAATTTTACAGTAATATAATCACATAACCAGAATATATTAACACAACCATATAGGTTATCATGATTCACTAATACGATATTTATATATAGAGTAAAAAGATTTACTTAAAAAATATATCTATTCAAGTTATATTAATTTCTTTGGTTTGGTATACTAAGATTTTTTAATTTTTCTGGTAATTTATTAAATATCACTGTTCCAGATAAGTGAACTTGAGATTGAATGAACAGTATTTTACTCGTTTGCCAATAATGTGAAGGGTAGTTTGTAGGGCGTGATGTGGCTTAGCGACGTTGTAGTGAAAAGTAAGAGCGCTAAGAGCCGAGATGTCTGAGCAGTGACGTCAGCAGAGTATCTGTATGTCAGCTTGCAGTGGCGTGACAAACAGTAGTTAAGACAGGATGCTCGACCCTGTGCACTCCAGTGCGCTCTTCCTTGCCTGCTAGCCACGTAGTCCTGACTGCCAGCAGTTCTGAAATACTCTGACCCCATTATACCACGGCCTCCTGCCACAAGCTAGTTGTACCTCGCCATGTAGGCCCGCCTGTCTGTGGATGGCCTCGCCGCGCGCTGGGTGTATACCTTCATACTTCTCACATTGTGAACTCGTACGAGTGAACATTGTTCAGTATCTATGAGCATGTCGCAAGGGCGGGCTGCATATTCTCACAACCGCACACTCTTGGCTTGTGTACTGTTGTATCTTACTCCTCCTACCCTTTGACCACTAGATTCTTTGAACATGTCGTAGGATTCACTGCTGCAATCTGTAGTCTGATCCTACCTGAAGAAGACCAAGTAGTTCTAAACATGTTAAGAGTACATATGTTATATCCTTGAGCGGTATTCAGTAAGAATTTATATTTTAGCTGATCTACCACACATACTCCTGTGCACCGCGCAATTTGCTCTAAACGTACTCATCCTCGTAACATTGAACTGAAAGCGAACTCCGGCCACTCAGGGATAATAAACATGTACTGTCAACATGTTCGATCTTGATGTTTCTATTCAGGTACGTGCACTCTGAAAACACTTTCTTTGCAAAAACGTAGTTTTATCCAAATATCAACCGTCCAAAGTATTTAGCTGTCAGTAAAGACATTTTGTCTTACAGCCAAACAAACGTGGAAAATTTGTGTTTTGTTTCACGTTTTTCCTTAAAATGTTTTCCTAGAAAATAATATAACTTTCTTTGTAGAGAAAATGAATAAGTGTTTCAACACAACGCTTTTGTTACAAATCTCGCCACTTTCTTCACCATAAAGATAACAAATAAACCATCTTTAAAACACAATTTTTGCTATCGTTACTGTAACATTTAAACAGAGATATTCCTAGTTGTACAGTTACTTTGCAGCGATTCAAATTTTACTAAACATTTTGTTACAGAAAATTGTGTTTTTAGTGTGTGCAGACTGCAGATTCCAAGAGGTATGCCTACGACATGTTCACAGATTTAAGCGGACGAGGGATTAAACTAGTGATGTACAACAGTATACATACTGAACTAATACCGTTCCGAAATCACATTCACTGTCATATACATTCTAGATGCACTAGCCGCTAATAAATGTACGTGTAAGGCTGCTATAACACATTGGCCCAACGCCCGACTTTGGAAGGAATCGACCAACGTGTAACTGAAGCTTGGCTGACCTTGGAATGTTGGTTATTTTTTCACATATTAAAATGGTTCTCTATTCCAAGTGGTTATCGGGGTGAACAAAAGGGTGGCGTGCTCAGACTGCAGGCTACTACTGTCTCCACCACTCAACTGTGACTCCTGAATACTACGACAAGGGATTAAGGATAATTGTCAGACTCCACAATATTGACTAAAAGACATTGACAGTACGCTGTACAACTTTACGACTAGGGAAGAGCTTTAGCAGAAGTATATTGGAACTCAGTTCCAAGCGGCTTACCACTATGTGTTGGCGGAGTCGACACTCAGACGGAATCGCACGTGAAAACAATCGTAACCTCCCCGAGTCACGAGCGGAGTCTCAGACGTCCAGCCCACGGACGACGGAGTTGATCAGCAGGGGGACGGCGTCCTAGCCGACCTGGAGGTGCCTCACCTGACGGTCCGAAGAAATAACTACCTCTGTGGTCCTGCCCCCTCGCTATATGTCTACCTGCTCTCAATAGTGAGGATAACTTTCGGAATGTTGTCATAACACCGCTCCGCGCTTGCATAGCTCTGCGGTGGTATCCGTAACAGTATGTGTTGGAAGCATTGGACATTCATTGTCGGGTTTCCGCCGAACTTCAAAGGAATTGGCGTAATTATTGGCGCTGACCTGGACTTTGTTTACACATTGGGCTATGCATTGGTATTGGTTGGTTTCATCAGTTCGTAGTTTTAAAGGGAAATTAATACTTAAAATGGATCAGTGGTCAAATAAGAAAGTTCTGGAGTTAATATAACCAAATCGAGGAAAATGTTTGTTGTAGGACCTTCAATATAAACTATTTAGTAACAGCTATGCGGAAACAGATGCATGGTAAATGTTTTAAATTAAATATAACTTATGCTTTTGTGTTTTGTAATTTCGTTTCTTTTTAATATATATTTCCTTTCATTTCGTTATTGTTTTCCAGTTATTTACTTTTCCCGTCTCTAAAATAGAAAAAAGACAGTAGGTCTCTAACAACTACTCCATAGAGTAATCATATAGATTCTACCTTTCATTAAATACACAACAATTCTGCCACATTAAATTGTTGAACGTCCTTATAAGTAACATTTCAGAAGGTTATCACAAATCTAATCGGATGACTGGTTTCTTTTTTCTTTCTGAACGACGCGGTTTAATATCTCCACTTCATGGTTAGTGTCGCAGGCTCGCTCTCCCCAGACTCTATGTGAGAACTTGCTGAAGTTCCTTGGTGATTATGGTGAGTTGCATAATAGTGGCTTGAAGAATCTGGATCATCGTCGGCTTTTTCAGATGCTCCACCATTTTGTAGAGGGTGTTGAATTTCCTCGAGGATGAAAGATGGCATTCGTGACGTCTGTGGAGATTGTGATAAATTCGTAGGTTTATTAATTTACAACTTCTCTTCCGTATATGGCACTTCACATTTTCGAAGTTGATTACGATGATGTTCGACGGCAATTTTGCCAACCTTTCAACAACTGCCCCATAAAGCCATTGTATAGAAGCAGAATAATTTCGTACTTGCACTCGTTCACCCAAATTTACTGAAGATGTTTCTGGATTTTGAGCCGTTCTTATCATGCTTTTGAGACTTTAATAAATCTAGGTTAGTTTGAATGATCCGCCCCATAAACAATTCAGCTTGTGTAAACCGTGTGGAAAGTGGAGTCGCTCTGAGTACGAATGATATGGATTGCATTTTCTACTGTAATGGACCAGGGTCATTAACCATGGCTTTAAGTTTTTGTTTGAAAGTTTGCATATAGCATTCTGCTAACCCGTTCGTAGCTGGATGACCATGTGCAATTAATCGCTGACATATACCTAGGCGACAACAAAATTGCTTAAGTTCTTCAGATAAAAATATGGTGGCATTGTCACTCACAAGACTCTCAGGCAACCCATTCCGAGAAAACATTTCTTACAGCAATTTTACAGTTGAATTTGTTGTTGGTCCTGAGCCAGTTATAGCAGTCTCTGGCCATTTAGATTTGGCATCAGCAAGGATGAGGACGTACTGTCCATTTTAGGGTCCTGCATAAACCATGTGAACACGTTGTCAATTAGGTTCTTGTTCATCACATACATGTAACAGTGACTTTTCTGGATTCGATTTCGCATCACAACATAATTTGCAACTTTTGCTACGTTTCCAAATTCAGAATCAATATGCTTCCAGAAACAAAAAGTCTTGACAATGCCTTCATTTTGATGATACCAGTATTTGTTTCATGAAACTCGATCAGCATTCTTGACGTGTAAGGATTTAGGAATGACGACTCTTGGTTTGTTGAATATAACTCCATCGTGGAGGCTGTATTGCGGGTTACGCTCTTTACCAGATAAAAGATTTTCTTAAAGCTTCAGCAGTGCCTCATCACGATTAGTTTCTTCTACAATAGATTTATGGTTAACTAAATCATTAGAAATGGCATTTACTGTTGCTTCAATTATTTGATCTTCAGTTGAACAATTCTCTCTTGTGTAAGGTAATGGAGCTCTCGAAAGGTAATCTGCATTACAATGTGATTCAGATTTCTGATGTATCTCGTAATTGAAATTACTCAAAAATGTAGCATAGCGAAGTTAGTGTGATACGGTGTTTGCAGGAAGATTATTGATGGGGTTAAATAATGTTTGCAGTTCTTTGTTGTCCACTGTTAGAATGAATTGCGACCATATATATATATATATATATATATATATATATATATAGGAAAAACTTGTGAAACGACCAATATACAGCCCTCACTTCTCTATCCAGTTGATAATATCCTCGTTCCAAAGCTGTCGGAGATCGCGACACAAGAACTATGGGATACTCTTTCCCATTGATAATATGAGACAAAACTCCTGCAAAGCCAACAGTACTGGCATCAGTGGCCAGTGTTAAAAGTCTTTCTGTGTCAAAAGGTTTTAATACTTATTCACTAGCAATTTCTTCTTAAATTCTGGTAAATGCTTCTTCACATTCAGTATTCCAATCTAATCTTACATTCTTACAGAGGAACTGTGTCATCGGTTGTAATAATGTTGTTGCTTTTGGTATGAATTTAGAATTCCAAGTACACAGATTTCTATCAAAGAAAACGAAAATAAACCCGAAGTCTAAATCTTTACCACCAAATTCTGAAAGAGAAGACACTCTAGTCAAATAAAGTAAAAACATAGAAGGCACTAACACAGATGATATGCAACAGAATGAAGAATGTCAACAGAAGATGGAGTTGTGAAACAAGGAGAACACACACCCTCCTAAGCGTTACTGTGAATATATGTGCAGTGCTATGACAGGTGATCTTGACACGCCAGAAACATTCGAAGAAGCCATAAATTGGACGTGCAGATTCAGATGAGATACAGGCTATAGAGAATGAAACTTGGCCCTGCACAGAGTTGCCAAAATGTCAAAAGGCATTAACACGAAAGTTAGTTTTTAAAATCAAGTAAAACCCAAGTGGATCCACCGAACGATTTAAAGCTCGTTTGATTGTAAAAGGTTTCTCTCAAGAAAATGGAATTAACTACAATGAAACATTCAGTCCTTTGCTAGAATGAGTACAATAAGAACAATTTTGTGTGTTGTTGCCTACAAGAAGATGCATTTAGGCAAGTTTGACATTTCCACAGCAATCCTGTATGGAAAATTAGATGAAGGCGATGCAATTTATATGAAACAACCAGAAGGATTTAGTGATGCGGATCTTGGTGGTGAATTCAAACAGGAAGATTGACTATTGGAATTGTTTGCAGATTTTCTGGAAAGTCCTACTTCATGTACAAGCCAAAGACAAACAAAGTTACAATTAAGACTGAACTAGTTGCCGCAACTGAAGCTGTTCGTGAAATGGTGTGGCTCAGGTGACTATTAGATGAACTCCTTGTTCGTAAGGATGTTCTAACATTATTTCTGGATAATGAAGCTTCATCAAATTAGTAGGAAATACAGAGTTTAACCATAAAAGTTTCATTTTTCATTCTCATCAGATTTTCGACACAATTAAAAAGTGAATTTATAATAAACCAAGCACAAAATCTTCTAGGCATTCGTCGACATCGTAACTTTTTTCCATAAAGATTTGTGGTAAGAATATATAAGAAATACCACCCTCTAAAATACATACGAATTCTCATATCAACTTTATATCAGTTTTCTTTTGTTTGTCAAGTTTTTTTTTGTATTGAAAGCAAACAATGTTTTCGTATTTTCTGAGTTGGGTTTTGCGAATTATTAAAAATTAACATACTTGTTGGTTATTTTACCTTGATCATAATTTACAAATATTAATTTGTTAATAATTGCTTGAACGAAGGGTGAAACATCTAAATTATTATTTTTGTTAATTCTTTGAGTTAGGTAGTAATCTGCGATATTTGTACATATATTTTTGCTAGATATATTTAAGTCATCATCAGCAGTGCAGCCAATAAATGCTTGGAACATGCTCAATTTTTTTTTTAATTTTTTTCATGCAAAATAATAATTATATTTTTTAAAATATTATTTTAATATTTTACTCATTTTAGGCTAGGTAATGTTAGGTTATCTGAAACACTAGATTTTAAACCAGCCCAAAATTGAGCTGAAACCCGCAGTATGTATACTACTTATGTTCATTAACTTACTTAATGAAATTCATAGTTATTGTTTTTTAAAAATTTTCATTCAAAATTTATTTAAATCATATTGCCACTAATTTGAATGTCTGACAATTTATATTGTAAAATTCAATTATTTCGTAAATTTTATATAATTTTAAAACACGAAAGTTTTTACTAATTGAACCCTCAGCAAATAATTCAAATTTTACATCATCCCAGATTTTTAAATCCAGATCTTTTTATTGAGAGCTATTGTGGTACTGAAATAAAATTTTCTTCTTAAATAAAACAGTTAACAAAATAAAAATTATAATCAATATGACTATGCAAGAATTTTAGCACATGTTCAATTTAATGGATTAAAAAATTAAGGCTATGTTAGTATAATATAAATGTTAAGAAAAGCAAAATACCTGCTCCACTTTCTTTGCATCAGTCATTATCCCTTCAACACATATACCACACCCATTCTTTTTTTTAAGCGAATGGAGGTTGCACAACTGTAGGGTCTCTTTTATAGAGACAGCTCTTACTTCGGCACACTGACACACTATGTAGAAGGGGGAGGAGGGAGGAGATGAAATAGGATGGATCATTGGAGAAAATACTGCATGTAGCTGGCACACTCGCAACCTGCCAGTAACTGTGAACCGATTTTCCCATTTACTACATGTGAAAATATTGCGAGCGGGATGGTGTGTTGTGTAGGGCATGTGTTTTGAGCATTGAAAATGGATCAGATAGTGTTGGTTGCGATGGAGTGTGTGACAAATGCTTCCACATTAAGTGTGTGAACATAATTAAGAAACTGTTTAAAGTGTTGTACAAAAACAAATTAGAAAAGTGGTTTTGTAACAACTTGGAAAGTGCCTACGTAAACAAAACAAAAAATAAATATCAGTGATACCAACAGTGAACAGCACAACTCTTCGCAAAGCACTGATGACATTTTGAAATAAGTGCCAAAAAATTGGGGAAACTTGATGACATTGTCGAGGAACAGCAAGAAACAAGGAAAGTCTATGAAAACAGTATGAATGCTATGAAAGATGAACTCCGCGTACAGATAGAAGAGACTGTTAGAGTAAGGATATCAAATAGTGAACTGCAAGCAAAGGTTGCCGAACATGTTGCTGGCAAAACTGAGGTAAACAAGCAACTATCCGAGGTATAAATGGAGAATGAGAATCTCAAACCGTACGTGCGTCTCAATAATCTGGAAATACACGGAATTCCCTTCGTTAGGAATGAAAACACCAATCAACTCGTTAAAACACTTAGGGAAAAGCTGTATGTTCGAACTGCACCGTCAGACATCGGCACCTGTCACAAATTACCTTCCAGAAATACTACTGATCTTCCACCACCCATACTTGTGAAATTTCTGAGCATGAACAAAAAAAGGAGTCCTTAAAAACAAAAAGATTAGAAAGGAACGTTTACGTTTAGTAGATCTGGGCAATGCTCTTTCCCAATTAATATATATGAATGAGCATCTGACAACAAGTCAGTTTTCAAGCAGGCAAGAGACCTCGAGTCCAGTGGGTTCAAGTATGTGTGAACAAACTGCAAATTTTTTTGCGAGAGAACAAAAATGCTAGGATTTTCAGGATCCAAACAAAAGAAGACCTCAAGAATCCAAATAAGGAAAATGCTCCCTGAAAATGTGCGGTGGTAATGAAGAAGAGAAAAATTTATCTAGACTGGAAGCCAGCAAAAACATTTAAGAATTAGGGTATTAAACACTTCATGAATACACCTTTGGACATCATTCACAGTCATCTGAACACGGTAGTTTAACTGTGCTATATATAAATGCACGATCCATTAAGAATGAAATATGTCATATTGACATAATACTGCACTGTCTAGGATCTGTAGATTTAGTGTGTGTGTCAGGTAAATGGGTACGAGAGAATTACTGTAAATAATAAAATGTAAGAAATTTTAACAGTGTCCATGCTCTAACATATTATTATTAGTGATGATGTTGATTCTTAATGTTTAGTGTGACTTTCTTTGTGTATGTGACTAAGGTGAGTTGAGAAAGGATTAATTTGTAAGATAATTTCTATTTGCATGAGATACCTTTTCTTACCACAATGTAGATTCTCGTAGGTTCGTCATTAAAACATAGGCACCACATCTCAGTTGAATAGAGCAATTTATTGAAGAAAATGAAAATAAATAAAAAGAAAAATTCTAATATCTCTCACCCTAGGTTAAACACATAGTTTAGACACAATTTACTATAAAGTAGAAAATATCTTGAGTTTGGTTAAAGTTGACACTAGGTT
>PNEQ01121710.1:20083-56681 GCA_003012365.1 Medauroidea extradentata | reverse complement strand
TGACAAATTCACACACTCAACTTCATCTAAAACATTGTGTGCATTGTCTTATTTGGTTACCATATTTTATATCTTGCGTGTGTATTGTAATTAACTATCGTTATATAGCCATTACCTATCTAATGTCGCATGCCGTAATTTCGCCATGTAAAATTAAGACGAAAATAAAATAAATAATAAAATAAAAGTGCCAACGTTTTAGCAAATAAAGTGTGAAGTGGCTTGCGCCAATGTAAATCATCACCGAAATTTATTCTACTTAAAATACGGAATTTGCATAAACTGGTGTTCAGGTTATAGAAACAGAGTTTGATTTATATGCATTTCAGTAACAAAACACTTTCCAAGCTGTTTGTTTAAAGCGTTTATTGACCATTATTGACCAGTAACATTTTGTGTTATTGAATCACTGAATGCCTATCTCATTATTTGTTTTAACTGCACAAAACTCTTACTGGCGGCGTCACATTACATTTAGGAAGAACATAATTCAAATATCCCATTATTTTGAATGCTTTAATATTTTATTTTCATGAGCAGTTCATTGAAACGATTGCTAGACAAAACTGAGAGCATCCTGTGACCTAAAATACGAAGTTCGCTAAAAATTAACTATTTTAAATTAAATTTGTGTTTATAATTTATTGACTGTGTGGGTGTCATTATATTGTCTGTATTTTTGTTTGAGATACGTTCGTGTTTCTGTACATATTCTTAATGCATTTGGCAAAACTTATTTCCAAGTTATGCAAAAATATATGAAAATTTTGTACTTCAGGCAGGCCCTAGACCTATTAATTAATCTTTCGAATGGAATTACATAAAACCTTAAACACAAAGCACAAACACTCCCCATCAGTTTATTCGCTGACTATTTCATAGTAAAAATTAACTGTATTATAAAAGAAAAACACACGGTAGAAGTAAAGAAAAGGGAAACAAACGGGAAGCAAAGATAGCACAACCAGATGAGATATTTCGCCGGACTATGATTGGCTTACAAGAGGTACGATTCCAGGTATCACTTTCTAACTTTTAATGAGCTTTTCGTTACTGAAGGTTGAAATGAACATTAAATAAATGATCTTGATAGATCCCATGCAAGTCTGAATGTCAATCGATAGCCGGCTACGTGAAAGAGTTCCGCAAAGTAAAGCCATCGCTATCCCGGCCAAACCTTGATCACGGCCTAGCTGAGGAAAGGAAGCGAATAACCCCTGCCTTCTTAGGGTTGGCAACATTGCAGCAGTCACCAGACGCACTAGGTCGTTAGGACGGAGTAGTGCTCTGCTGGAGATCTTATCGCGCTATGGAATTCCTCTCATAACTTAGCGAGAGCGGAAACACGGGAGGGAGACAGAGACATGGACTAGAGGATGGTACCTGTGGCGCCGTCACGCGGATTTTCCCAAAACTCTAGGGGACCAAGGCCCGTTAAACCTTGAATAGCATTGCAATTCACAATATATTAAAATATTTACTTAAATCTCACTAGAATTTCACTAAGCCATTAACAATAATGTCCCTCAGATGTTAAATTCTAGACTAAAAAAGGGTTATTTACATGTCTAAGTCATTCCATGATGAGCAGAGATTGAAGATTTTTGGAGTCAACAAAAATGTGCGAGAGATTTTGTCAGAGAGAGGCGGAGAAGCGTCTGTCTAAACCATATTCGGCTATTGCTTCAGGCTCAACATCTATTTAGAATTAAAATCACGCAACTAAACTTTTTCTACTTATGTACGGATAATGAAGCAGTTAGGATGCATGGCAGGCGCACCCTTTGTAATTATCACCAGTGTTTACCGCCAAGAAAATTAAGAGGGTGACGAACTGTAATAACTCTGGTAATTTTTTTCCGGTTTAATAAATCACACAGAACAAGATTTCAGAATTTAAATGTTTAATGTGTTACTTATCTCATGACTGTAATGGGCTAAAATCAAGAAACTCAAAATGGGTTACTTTCCTATAGTTGAACAATTTTACGTGGGGCTGGTAACAGGTTTTTCATAGAGTAATTTGGTAATATATGACGGAGAGATTTAACACGTGGTGCCTAAACGTGGATGCTGACAAACACTGTAGTGGGGCTGAAGAAGCATTTCATCACATACTTGAGCTGAAGCGTCTCATGTGGCACCTCATGTGTGACGGTACACTGACAAGGATCCATTAGGAGAGACGGTTTACAAACATTATGGGACAAGTTGCAGATGTCAAGACAAACAGCATATTCCATGTAAGAAGCTACGTCTACGCCACAGAGCAGTACAGAAGTCATCAAATTACGTACCAAGTACATTATAGTTATATATTTCCAGCTAAATGATTTGGATAAAAAAAGTGTTTAGTTTTTGTCTAATAATAATGTTTCTTTCATATAAAATAGAAATGGCTCATTCAAAAATGAATGCAAACAAAAAATCACATCTAGAAATTATAGTTTCTAGCAAAGTGATAAGTCTACCCTTTAACAAACAACTACACATTTAGCAAAACAGACATGACAATTAGGAAATAAAACACATAATTGATGGGCATGAGCCAGAAATAAATACAAATTATAACAGCTTACTACCCAAGATTTGAAATTTTTACATAAATTAGACACTTGGGGAGGTGGGGAGGATAGAGATAAGAGTGAGCGAGAGATTTTGGTCAGCACTTAACATCAAGGTCTTTAGCACTGGTGAGGGGTGACATGAGGTGAGTATGAAGCGGGGGAAACAGGAGATCCCCGAGGAAACCTGCTGACCAATGGTATCGTCCGGTACAATTCCCACACGCAAAAATTCATGGACCAACCCCCCTTGGAATTGAACCCGGATTGCCTTGGTGGGAGGCAAATGGTCTGACTATTCGGCCACTGCAGCCCCACCCATAGAAGAGGGAACAACACTGGGAAAGACAAAATAGGTCATAAGGAGTGGAGCAACTGAAAGTAAATGAAATTAAAAGGTTAATAATACTGCATCACTGTTCTAATCACTCTTGTCAGACTCGTGTAATATGAAATGTTTCCACACAATATTATAAATCTGTATCACTTAAAACTGTTGTGAATGTAACTTTAGAAGGTTGGCGACAGTGACGGTAATGGAAGTGTACGGATGAGTTGAGTTGAGGATTAACAGAAAGTAGAAGAATGTAAAAGGAGAACTAAAATAAATGGATAACAACAGAACATGGCGCAGTCATTGAGAACTTTTATTCTCGGTCAATCGATGATGGTGTTATCTAAATAACTGGACGGGTCGCGTATTTAGCCAGATGCGAGAATTGTAGTCTAGTCGCGTGCAAACGATGACGGACACAAAGAAACCCAACGCCTTGAACCTTACCGGCAACCTCAGAGAAAACTGGAGAAGATTCATCCAAAACTTTGACATCTATATGATTGCATCAGGTAAGTCTGAAAAATCATCTGCAATCAAAGCTGCGGTATTACTCAACCTTGTGGGAGAAGAGGCCGTCAAAGTGTTTAACACCTTTAACCTATCAAGCAAAGATGCAACGAACTATGAAAAAGTTCGTGACACATTTGAATCGTACTGAAAACCAAGAAAAAACATCCCCTACAAACTGTTTCTTCTATATTCTAGAAAACAGGAGCAAGTGCCATTTCAGCAGTTTGTGACAGTCTTGAAAAAGCTAGTTTGCAGCTGTGAATTTGGGACACAAGCAGACGAAATAGTGAGAGACTGTATTTTCATGGGTGTCCGGGATTCTGATTTACAACAGGAAACGCTACGAACACAAGACTTGACACTAGAAAAGGCGTGTGCGCTAGGTAATCAGCAGAAACTAGCACACAACAAATGCGGTGCCTTCAAAATGAGGTCCGGAAAATGCCAGTTTCAGAATCGACTAGCCCCATATCAGTAAATGCAGTTTACTCGTACAAGAAAAATGATATTGTTCAGTATAGTAAAAGTAAGGTAGAATACACTACCAAGTGTAAACAGTGCACCTACACACACTCAAGGAACAATTGCCCTGCTTATGGCAAACAGGGTCATAAGTGTGGCAAACTGAATCACTTTGCGTCAATGTGTTGTTGTTCCACCAATACTAGAAAAGTAAAAACTCTCGAGAAAAGAAGTGTAGATGGGGATGATGATGGTGATGATGATTGTGACTACTATATAGTGAGTGGTATTAAAGTATTGCCAAAAGAAATCAACACCAAACAAGTCAAGAGCTTAGGAACCCAACAAAACATGACTAAATGGCATGAAGTCATTGTGATTGAGGACAAGAAAATACTGTTCAAGTTGGATACTGGGTCAGAGGTCAATATTATCCCAGAGAAACTATTCAGGAAAATTGACAGCCAGCTAAAAGTAAGGGACACCAATGAAATCCTGGAGAATTATGGTGGATTTAAAGTAAGACCTGTAAGAATTGTTAACCTGAGATGCAAGGCAAGGAAGGTGGTGAAATACATGGATTTTAGGATCGCAAATGCAGACAACACTCCTATACTAGGTCTCCAAGCCTGTATTCTACTGAATGTGACTAAGAGAGTTGACCTGGTCGGCAATAATGATGCTGAAGTAAACATTGCCAGTAATGAGGGTAAAGATAATTACAACAATTCTTTCATTCAAGACAACAAAGATGTATGTATTTACTGGACTAGGTAAACTTCCCGGTAAAAGTAAAATAACCATAAATGAAAATGTTAAACCACAAGCATGGCCTACAAGACGACAGCCTCAAACAGTTTCCGCCAAACTCAAGACCACTCTTCAGTCATTGGAGAAAAGGAAAATCATTCAAAAAGTGGATGAGCCAAATGCCTGAGTTCACAACCTTGTGGTCGTGGAAAAACGAAATAGTACTCTAAGAATATGCCTGGACCCACAAGAGTTGAACCAAGCAATAACAAGGGAATTCTATGAAATACCTACTATTGAGCAGTTGGCAGACAAGCTGTCAGGAAAACCATATTTTTCAATATTTGATCTCAAAGATGGATTTTGGAAACTAAAACTTGATAATGAATCGAGTGACCTATGTACATTTTCTACAGCATGGGGCTGCTACAAATTCTTGCGGCTTCCATTTGGTGTAGCTTGTGCCCCAGAGATATTTCAAGAAACTAATGAGCACGTGCTTGGTGTGTATTTTGACGACATTCTTGTAGCTGCTTCATCACAACAAGAACATGACCACATAGTTTCATAAGTGCTTAAAAGAGCAAGAGAACACAATGTTAAATTTAACCCAGAAAAACTCCAATATCATGTCCCAGTAGTAAGCTTTATGGGACATTTATTTTCTGCTAACAAGATGAGACAGGATCCAGAAAGAATTTCAGCAATTCAGTTCTTGCCTGACCCACAGAATAAAAACGAGCTGCAAAGACTACTGGGAATGGTGAACTATCTTCGGCCCTTCATCCCAAAGATGGCTGCATTGACAGTGCCTGTGAGAGCCTTGTTGCGAGCTGATGTCACTTGGCAGTGCCACTCTGAATGTGTTGCAGCCATTAGATCTGCAATTAGCAGCGCTCCAGCTCCAGCCACATTTGATGCAGAGAAGCCTATCACAATTCAGTCTGATGCTTCTCAAGAGGGTCTGGGATGCTGTTTGCTTCAAAACGGACAGCCAGTGGCATTTGCATCTCGCAGCCTGACAGAAATCGAGAAAAAATGGGCACAGATTGAAAAAGAATTATTAGCTGTAGTCTATGCCACTAATAAATTCCACTACATTTATGGTCGCACTGTGCAGATCTTGACTGATCACAAACCGCTGGTGGCTGTAACGAGTAAACAAGTATCGAAAGTCATGTCAACCCGCCTTTAACGCATGAAGCTCAAGTTACTCAAATACGACCTGGACACTCACTATCTACCTGGCAAAATTATGCACATTGCTGATTTGCTATCCCGAGCCTACAGCAATGAAGAAGTAGAAGATGATCAAGAGCTCTGTGAAATTATGCATAGTGTGGCCAGGCACCTCCCGATGAGCGATGTACGGAAGGAAGAATTTAGAAAGGAACTAGCATCTGATCCTGCACTTAGGTGAAGTGTTAAAATGTGTGAAGGAAGGTTGGCCGCACAATAAATGTAGTGTATCAGTTCTTTGTCTCCTATTTTGGTCAGTGCAGAGTGATCTTTTTGTAGAGGATGACTTATTGTTCTTAAATGACAAAATTGTTGTCCCAAAAAATCTTAGACCTAGCATCTGAAAAGTTGTTCATGGTGGTCGTTTTGGAGTTGGGAAAACCAAAGCAAGAGCAAGGGGTTGTTCTTTTGGCCAGGTATGAGCATAAATGTTGAACAGTATGTGGCGGACTGCCGAGTGTGTGAAAGATATAGGGCCACAAACAAGAAAGAACCATTTATTCCACATTCTGTACCTACACTGCCATTTGAGAAGGTAGGAGCAGACATTCTTGACTTCGGAGGAAAGAGTTTCTTAGTTGTGTATGATTACTTGTCTAAGTGGCTAGAAATTGTTCAGGTACAGAGCAAGCAAGTGGTGTAGTAAGTGCTCTTAAAAACATATTTGTACACATGGCATTCCAAAGGCAATAATTTCTGATAACATGCCATTCAGTTCATTTGAATGCCACAGCTTCTCCCATGAATTTGACTTTGAGTTTTGTACATCTAGTCCTCGCTACCCTCAGGCCAATGGTATGGCAGAAAAAGGGGTGGGAATAGCTAAAAAAATATTACAGAAAAGTGGGGAAGAGGGAACAGAATACTGGGTACCATTAATGGAGTATCGAAACACTCCATTCTCAGGTCTTGAAGCTGCACCAGCACAAATACTAATGAGCAGGTTAGTAAGAACAAGGATACCAGTAAAAACCCAAACATACAAACAAGGTCAGGCAGTAGTATATCAGAAGGGTCGTGTGTGGGAACCAGCCACAATTGTAGAAAAACATGATGCACCACGATAATACATTATTAGGGACAAGTCTGGTAGATATCTTTGTCGAAACACTAAGCATCTGAGACCATCAACTAGACAAACAGAAGTGAAAATCTCATACAGATCTGGTAATCTGTGTGAGGCAGTGGACAGAGAACAAAAGGGCACATATGAAGGTAGGGAAAACAGTATAAATCATGAAGTGGTGGAATCATGTTGTTAGGACCACAGGGTCATAAGGGTAGAAGGTTGCCAGACTTCAAGGGCTTTCATCAGAGAAAACACACTGACTACAGAGAAAGACATGAAAAAAAAAAGGTCATAAGGAGCGGAGCAAACGAAAGTGAGTGAAAATAAAAGGTTAATTAATACTGCATCACTGTTCTAATCACTCTTGCCAGACTCGTGTAATATGAGATGTTTCCTTATAATATTATAAATCTGTATCACTTAAAACAATAAACAAGCAGGAAAGAAAGAACAGTGTGTGTTTAGATGAATAGCTGAAATATGGTTCTTGTCATAGATAAAACTCATCCCACTAGAAATGGAACAAAATTTAAACATTTCGAAGGTAAAATTCCAAGTCTAAGATTTAACCACAATTAACTATCAGGGGTGTACGACATAGAACAGTACCAAAATATAAATCAGCTGAAGGGTGAACAAAGTTACATCTTCTACGAGAATTAATGGCAGCTGGTTGAACAGTATTGAGGGTACAATGAAGGATACATATTTGTACTGTTGTGTAATACCAAGATGAGGAAACTATTTGTTACACAAGAATAATGCATCTCTTATGGTATACCAACAATTCCAGGCTGGAAATGCATCTTCAGGGTCTCGCTAGTGTGACGTGCACTGGCACATAGCACTTACTTGGCATCTTATCATACAGTAATTTCCATTTTTGTTTTTGTAATTAATGTTTTTTTTTGTTGTTTATAACAAATTAAGTAGGCCAAATTAACCAGGTATAAGGATGTATACGGCGGGATCCATCATATTAATTGGGGATGCGAGTAGAGAAATTTACATTAAAATTTTCTTTTTAATTTTAAATTTAACTTTAAAGTAAGAGAAAAGCATAGAATTTTACGTGTCAATTTTATCGGATGTATGTCGTGTTTGGACTCATTTTAAAGCTAATTTAATTTCTAGCAACTTTTCTAAGTAAACTTTTCTTATATTTTTTCCTTCTTTGGATTTTTTTTTAAATTTCTAGTAGCCTCTTAGCTTGCTTCTCCTGGAATAGGATTTATTTGGCAGGCTAGTAGTAGTTCTTTTGCTTGGAAGCACGTACAGAGAAGTGCTGACTTTTAAAATTTCAAATAAGCTCGGAGCTAGCCAGTGCTTAGATAGATTTATCTGGCAGGCAGGTCAGAGTTCACTCTCTTGGAGGCACGTACATGGACGTGCTGGAATGCGGGGACTCTGCAGGGCGTTTCTCGATCAACGTGGGTGGTAGTGTCGTGTGCAACAACACTAAAAAGGTGGTGATCCGTGACAGATTGAGGACACTGCACATCCCCAATTAATAAACTAATGAATATTTAGCTGGTAGTATGGAGTATAATGCTTTGTGAATTTATCAGTATCTATGTTACATACAATTTTTAGGTTATAAACGTCAATTAACCAGCTTTTTAGGCAAGTTGGATCGTGATGTATCCCTCCGCCGCTCGGCCGAGTAAGTCCGAGTGTCCGCCCAGGAAAGTCAGTCGTCGTACATCGGAGCTCGTGAACGGTCGCCGGGAGATGGCCGGTTGAGTGGTTTGATTAGTTGGGGCGTCATGGCGGCAGGAAGAGGACGTGTAAAACGTGGTAGAGGGGCTGTGAAGCCTAGAGGACGGATTCGTTAGGAGAAATCAGTCTTTATTTGTTTCTCTTTTTGGCATACTGCCTTTTTATTTCTAGTAATGTAACCAGCAGTAGGTATTGAAAACCGCGTAGTCGGAATTAGGGTAGATAAAGTGCCGGACCAAGTACTACTACGGAGGAAAACGGCAAGTCGTAATCCGTAGATATAAAAGTCACCTCAACTATTTCTGGGCGAGCACTCACAATGTTAATTGCTTGTGTCTGTTAAATTGCGTCAAAAGAAAGGTTAAATAAAAGAAAGAAAATGCCAATATTATGATGTTTATTTATTTATTCATCTGTGGTTGATTAACCTCACTGCTATCCGGGCATTAATCTAATAGGCACCGCCTCTACATCAGCTCGCTGTGTTTTTGCCGGCTAACTACTTGTAATAGCAACGGAGGAGAGTTACGTCCAACATCTATATAAACAAACAACATACGTAGAAGAAGCAGCCCCACTACATTCTGCCGCCCCGAACAGGAACGACATAACCTCCAACACATCTAAATAACAACGAGACAAAGGGAGAAACCGCATTACATTCTGACCGCCCGAACAGGGACATCTAGACATCAACAACACGGCGACGTAGAGCAGGCCGCATTACATTCTGGCGCCGAGGAACAGGGACCTGAGGGAACCAAAGTACCTCGGGGGCCCTAGGACCCGCAACAACAGCCAGCCCGTCCAGTGCCAGGACAGCGGCAGCTCTAGGGCAGCGGCAGTATCAGTCGCTGCCGGCGGTACAGGAAACGGGTCACGTCACGTCAAGAAAGAAAAACAATAACATCAAGTAGAAGAGCTGCAAGATAAAGAAGGAAACAGAAACAGCAGGTTAGTGTTTACCAGTGCGGGCAGGTAGCCGCTGTGAGCCGTTCTAAATTGTTAGCAAGTACTGTCTTTTTTTTTGTGCCCTAAGTTACCGAGAAGACAACAAGCGGTATGTAAACATAGTTTTTTTGTAAATGCAGGTAAATTAATAAAACACATTAATTACATTAATACACTTTGTCTCACTTAGGAAACCAGGCGTAAATATAATCTAAAAGTATGGCATCTACAGAAAAAAAATTATTAGACTTAGTAAATAAATGTTAGAGGCACAGACTAGGGCAATAATAGAAACACAGACTAGGACAATAGTAGGAGTAACAAAAGATCTGATAGGTGAAATTAGAGAACTGAGGAGGGAGGCTAAGGAGCGTAAAGAAGAGCTGAAAAAGGAAATTAAGAGTTGTGCAGAAGTGTTTAATAGACCAGAACAGGTTGCAGATGTAGGCCTAAAGGAACAGACAGTGACACAGGTGCAGGAAGGTAAAGGTGAGGTTAGGCCTATTAAAGAAATCAATGCTGTGTCATACGAGTGTGTAGTTAAGGTGATTCAAGATAGTGACTGTGTAAATAATGAGAGTAGACCAAGAAAAGGCAAATTTATTAGTAACTGGGGGGTGAGACTACAGAAATGGACAGAGAATTCTGGGGGACAGAGAAAGGTTGGCATGGCATTATTGAGGTGAGAGAGGTAGAACAGTGGGGGGTGCAGGAATGGCACCTGAGTAATGTGTTCACAGGCCAGGAGGAGCTGGGGAGTAAAGCCTGTGCAGTGAAGCGAGAGGTGCAGAGATGTGTTTGGGTGCAGAGAAGAGTTGAGAGATGGGGGGTGCAGGAGTGGACACGAGGAAAGGTGAAGATAAAGGTTAGGGTTGACAGTGTGTACCCTGTGTTGTGCTCAGAGGAGCAAGAGGAATGATGTGGTGTGAGGGACCTTTTCGACAGGGTACAAAAACATGTGTGTAATATATAATTTTTAATGAAAACCAATGGTTACTGACTGCTAACCCATTGATTAAACTTAATCAGTACTTGAGAAACAGATATTGTTGCTAACCATTGGTTAAATTTTAACAGGAAGATAATCAGAATAAAATCAGACATTGAGAAACCGGACCTTAGTGTCATCCTTAAAACGGAAACATTAAATTTTGACTTTAACAAACCATTACACGAAAACTACACGCGAGACAAAAATTTCATAAGAGCAAAATTTAGTCACATTTTGTGTCTAAAATAAGGAAAAAAATATCTGGTACAAATAAAAAATTCAAATATGATTATGAAAATTGCTGTACGCTGCACCCGTAATATTTATCAGCACTTCACCAGCCCTTATTATTCCGAGGATGTATAAACATTTCTGACTTTTCCTGTTAACAGTATACAGTGTGAAACTGATTCAAATTACTGGATAGGCACACACTCTTTTGTATAGTTTCTTACTAGCCGACTTAAGCTAGAAGGCAGTGATGAATGAAACGCAAGCACTCACCAGACTCCACAATCCAGTGGCAACCATTGTCATGTTCGAGAAGTTCCATCAGGAGAAACAAGTAAGCCATAGCCACAGACCCACTGTGGTCTATCAGCACCTGGAGGGAGGCCAGCAGCTTGTCCAGCGTCTCCACGTCGTGTAGGGACGCAAACTTCTTCTGGTCCGCGACCATCACCCCAACCAGCCGTAGGGTGAACGAGGCCATGGACGGGTGTGGTGGAGTGTCCTTCCACACATCGGCAACATGTGCCAACCACTCAACACAAAATGGCAGCCTCGCAAGGATGTGCCCATTTGCTGGAAAATTCACATTTGCTGTTTCTTGATAGTAGGCTAAACGTCACACAAATTATACATTTATTTGACAAAAAAATTTTTTTACTTGGACTACTTAGAACGTCACTAGAAACATTTTTCATTAATAAACTAAATGTCTCAAATCAGTAGTTTGGCCGGTACACTATCAGTAGTGATTCTTGATATTTACCCAAAATGAAGATTAATGTACGTAAAACCAAGTTGGTGAGGTTTATTAGGAAGAGAGTGGTGAGAAGGGACATATACAATTGGGATGGGCAGAAAGATAGAGGAATCCACAGAATATAAGTATCTAGAGGTTGTGAAACAGGCAGATCTAAGGTGGACAAGAGTGGTTAAGAAGGGAAGAAGAGCTTAGGTCTGCTGAGAAGGGTGTTGAAGGGAGTTACTGGTGAAGTGAAGGGAACGGCATATTGCACGATGGTCCGTCCAGTATTGGAATATGCTGCCCGGAGTGGGATCTTTACGTTAAAGTGGAGGAGCAGGAGCTGGAGAACGTGCAGAGAAGGGCAGTGAGATGGGTTTGAATAAATGGAAAAGGCAGGTTCAGGCTGGTGAAGAGGAAAGGAACTTTAGGCCTAGAGTGATGAAGGAATTCGAATGGAAACTGTTGAGACACAGGAGGAGATTGGAAAAACTGGTCAGATTGTACAAGGTGATGAGCAGGAGGGGGGATGGGGAGGTTTGGCCTGCAAACTAAGGGAATTTAAGGGAAAAGGAAACAACAGTGAGAAGATTCAGATGGTGTAGTGGAGATCGGAGAGGGATACAGTCAATACTGGCGAGTGGCGAGGGCAGTGAGGTTGGCAGGTTTGGGAAGGGACTGGAGGATTGGCGCTGTGTGGATGGGGAGGAGTCAGCATGCCACCGTGCGTACACCTAATTGCGAGTGTAAACATTTTTATTATTATTACTAACGTTTTTTTATTTATTTATTTGTCTTCCTTTGATCCCACAGTTGGTCAATGTGACCAGGGATATATGGAAGTTGTCAAATTACAATACAATCAATACACATTACAAACGTTGCAAATCGACTTGGGATTTAACAAAATTTTAAAGACTTTATTGGTTAATGCCATGCTATAAAACTTGCATAAATAAATTGACAGAACGTTGTTTACCTGATTTCGAGTTGTCAGAGTTGGTTAGAAGACTGATTAACTTCTGTAAATAAACATCGTCGGCACTCGAAATTTTGTAATTTGAATCACTAAATTTATACAACACTCGTTTTAACTTGTCGGCCACAGAAACATGGGCCATTTTTATTTCTATTTATAAAAAACTCCACCTAACAAATGTTTTAACCACCCGCACCCATCACAATTACCGCTACCATAGATAAATAGATACAAATAAAGTATACAATTTCGCACATGCAAGGTTCTTGCATGTTAAAAACGAAACGTATCAGTACTAATGCCAATATACTAGTAACAAAGTTTATAAAGTGATAAATAATTGTGACGAAAGTAAATTTTTTCACGTTGGCTGTCTTGTTCGAAAGGGGTTGTTTTGAATGATACGTACTTTATCAATTGAAGTCAAAGGTCGGATTAACAGATAAAAAATTGTTAATCCATATTTGTATTGGATAAATTTACACATGTTGGCGCAATACCGTATTTGATAATGCAGAATGGCGGACAATGCTGCTGCTGACAAATTGAGATGTGTGTTGTATAAATACAGCGCCTGCAACTACAAGGTTTCAAACAGTGACGATGTGTATTTGCAGAAACTAATAAGCTTTTTAACCAGCAAAGACCTTTCTACAACAGGTGCGACCTATTTGGCCGTAGTTTATTTTCATGCTATGGTTTATTTTTTTATAAAATTAATAATTAAAGTTTTAGGTTAGGTTAATTTTAATAATAATAACTGTTATAATACTTTAACTTGCGATCGGACAACCATCCATTCGCAAGTTATAACCATACTTTATTTACTCTATGTTCTGTCTAACACTCATAACTGGGCTGCCCTCTTGGTGGCGAGTTCTCACTACATTGAAACCCACTCTGAACTTACCCAATATTTAGTAAGCATTTAATAGAAAGACAGCATTAATAGTTCATGCATATTTACATTCCATCATGACACATGGCATAATGTGGGGAAATTCTACTAGCAGGAAAAAGGTTTTCTGCATGTGCAGAAAAGAGCAGTAAGAATACTGCACTGTAAAAATCAGTCAGAAGTACATAGACGTAATAAGTGTACATAGCAGCTATAGTGGTGCTGATGCCAGTTTTTTTAGGTGAATATTTTTCTACGTTCGTGCACTTGAAAATTGAGCACTGCTCGCATTGGGGAGGCTATGACAAGTGCCCTACGACATATAGTGCTCCAAATATAGTCTTAAACGAAGTTTATAGACATATTAAATATATGACATAGTTGCTATAGTGGTACCATGGCCAGTTTTGTTAGGTAAATTATTTTCTATGTCTGTGCTCCTAAAAAGTGCACTATTCTCACCTTCGGGAGGATGTGAAAAGTTTCCTATGATATAGCGCTCGAAAATATGGTTTTAAATGAAGTAGGCCTATATAGACATAGTAATAAGTGTACATAACAGCTATGTTTGGTACTAAGGCTAGTTTTTGTTTGGTAAAAATTTTTGTCAGAAAAAATTTGGTGCAATTACATATGCCCGTTTTGCTCCAAGCTAAGCACAGCCCTGGGACCGGATAGAGCCGGAGAATAAAGCTAACTTCAGTTCAGTTGTTCTTCCTAATCTGTCGAAGAATATTTATATAATCAATACAATAATGTAAAAGGTTTGTCCAGTTTGTAAGTGTGTTCATTTTCATATGGTGATTGCGGCGAAGAACGTGGATGACAAAGTCCTATTTAGGCTGCAAGAACATATTCTCACTGAATTATGGTGTGTGTGCATATGTTTTTATACAGGTTGTTTGGTAATTATAGGTACAAACGTAAGGAGTGGTTCGAGGATGATGAAACAAATAATGCTAATGAACATAGTTCGGGAAATCAGTGGTTTTCCCAATATGACACATTACATGTTACGACAGGAACACTATAATACCATTGTTCCTAAGGATCAAAATGTCAAAATGCTGCACATTTGGACAAAGACATTACAACAAGTGTCTTCGGAATGGGTGCCGTTCATGTGAAGGTAGGCTTCAGCACGTCTTTGCATCAATGCCTGTACACATTCAAAAATTCCAGGTGTGTTCCAAATGTAGTGGCAACCATCCACAATGCATTCCTGTAGTTCGTCGAACACTACACAGCCACACTGCACTTGCTGTTGACTGTGGGAACTGGTGCTTGGTACAGATGGCGGTAACAGTGTTGCAACATGTGACATGTTTAGATGTGTCCATACATTGTAACGGGAAAACCGTCATTTTTCGGAACTATGTTTATTAGCATTTTTGCTTGTTTCATCGACCTCGACACACCCCTTTTGTTTGTACCTATAATTACCAAACAACCTGTACATATTAGTTCT
Organism: Medauroidea extradentata; assembly: GCA_003012365.1. Taxonomy (NCBI): domain Eukaryota; kingdom Metazoa; phylum Arthropoda; class Insecta; order Phasmatodea; family Phasmatidae; genus Medauroidea; species Medauroidea extradentata. The sequence goes on along the minus strand of PNEQ01121710.1, from coordinate 41,774 downwards.
TGTATAATGTATTAAATTAATTGTATTTTGTCGACATGACTTGCCCAATATGCACACTAAACGATCTGATGAATGCAATACACAGTATTACACTATGCCTCACAATTACCAGCTCTTCCCATGGTAAATTCCATTCCTTCCCTGTCATTACAAGCATAGACTGTCTAAGCTGGCTATGTGCTTGGTACAGATGGCGGTAACAGTGTTGCAACATGTGACATGTTTAGATGTGTCCATACATTGTAACGGGAAAACCGTCATTTTTCGGAACTATGTTTATTAGCATTTCTGCTTGTTTCATCGTCCTCGACACACCCCTTTTGTTTGTACCTATAATTACCAAACAACCTGTACATATTAGTTCTTGTATAATGTATTAAATTAATTGTATTTTGTCGACATGACTTGCCCAATATGCACACTAAACGGTCTGATGAATGCAATACACAGTATTACACTATGCCTCACAATTACCAGCTCTTCCCATGGTAAATTCCATTCCTTCCCTGTCATTACAAGCATAGACTGTCTAAGCTGGCTATGATCTCCTCCACACCCTCTGAATTTTACATTCCATTAAACCTCATCTGTATGTCAAAACCATAATGCTATAGAACTTGTTAATAATTAGCACATTTTTTTTTTCTTAAATAATTGTGTGTGTTTTGTATTTTAACAATTTTATTCACAAGAGACTGGCTACGGGATATCTTAAAATCCAGTTGGTGTCAGTGTGTTGAAAGTTTGGCCACAATCTCATGATACTTGGGCCTGCGGTGATTGAATGGTCAGACCATTTACCTCCCACCAAGGCACTCTGGGTTTGATTCCCGGTGGGACTGGTGCCCGGATTTTGTAAGAATCGTGCCAGACGATGTCGCTGGTTGGCTGGTGTTCTCGGGGCCAATTCATTTCGGCACTGTTCTGTACTCATCTCATGTCAACCCTCACCAGCGCTAAAGACCTAGATGTAAACCGCTGACCAATATCTCTCACCACTCATGATACTTGTTCTCGGAAATGCATTGTCAGAGTTTGTTCAAGATTGGAACAATTTAAGAAAAACTTTAGTGGTGTTATGTGTAGTTGAGAAATCCTTGTTACTATTACCTTTGAGATTATATTTAGTTTACTTTTCCTGTCTTTTTTACTAGAAAAAAAGCAACCTTAGTAACAATCAAAGTGTAGGAAAATGTATCGTACTCAGAAGTTAATGTACAATATTTTAAAATTATTGTTCTAGACAAGAAGGCTATCAAAAGGGCTTACTTTACTATGAACAGCTTACTGTTACAAGGTGGTTTCTTTTTTGCCTTTATTTAGACATAACTTTCTCTTTCCTTTTGAAAATCGTTACTTTATAAATGGTAAAAGTGAGGGTGTCTGGTCCTATCTGGTGGATGTGTGTGAAACATAGAAACCACTTAATTTGTTTTTTCATTGTTAGTAACAGTGGTTGTTATTAGGGTCTATTACGTAGTGTTCAGACAACTTTCCTTTTGATGGCTTGTAATTATTGATTGTACAAAATGTGGAGGACCTTACCATTGTTTGGATGGGTATTCCCCTTCTCCCTGGGTGAGTATTCCCCTTCTCCCAGGAGTGACCTAGACACAGCTGTATAGTGCAGTGCTCTTGAAATATCTTGAGTCCATATGGCTGTAGTTGAATATTTGTTAGTGTAACAGGAAGGGCAGGGGTGGGTTGTGCAAGTAGCAGCTACTGTGCTTGACTTAGTACAGACAATGATAGCGTTGTGCTCAGAGTAAAGGCAACAACAGTAAGTATTGGATTGCCATGCTACCCTATGTGAATTCACTAATGAAAACGTGTACTAGGGGGTTAAGTGTTACATTAATGCCATAGTTTGTGATTTTTTGTCTTCTGAAGGATATTTACTTTTAAAAAAATTATTTACTTATATCCTAGCTAATTTTATGATTCAATATTTAACTTCTGTATCAGGACTAGTTCTCCTATGTTGTGTATTTGTGTGTATGTATAGTCTTGCAGTTTTGTAACCTGCAATAAACAGTCTCTCAGTTTATAGGTCAAGCTCTGATTGAGTCCTGCATGGAACAAATGTCGGAACATGCTCCTGAGTGGCACTTGTTTTCCTCGCAGGTGGGCATGTTCTCGCAAGGATGCCACTTTGCCTAGAGTGGGTGGGGCATGCAGCCGACATATGGAGGGTCGCCCCACCACACCCGTCCGTTGCCTCGTTTGCATTGCGGCTAGCTGGAGCTGCAGTCGGCGATGCACGGATATTCATTTGTTGGCAGAATGCTGGGTTACTGGACAAGTTCTTGAGCTCTCTCAAGCTGGAAATTGAGAGGAATGGATTTGTAACTACTGCTTACATTAATTTTCTGTCTGAATTACTGAAGCATGATTATGGATGCTATTGGATAATGGAAACTGGTAAGGTAATCTGTGTTAATTATTTAAACTAATCCATTTCAACATTTTTCCTTACATAATGACCTTGATGTATTAGAAATTATTTATTTGTTTGGAGTCGTTATCTTCAGTACAATTTTTGTTTAGGCCTAACTAACTTGCCAGTTTGGCATTGCTGTTGTGACAGAGAAAAGCATTTACAATCTCAGTCGAATTAAGTTGATTATTTGGCATAATCAGTGGCAGTTGTCCAACTGTTCTTGGTTGTCTACTTTAGCGTCAAAAAGAAGTTACTTCAACACCGATGTGGCTAAAACCCAAACGGCAGAGAACAAAATTTTACACTATTTAATCTTTTCTGGTGCTGATTGCAGCTTGTGTTTTTCAGTGTGACTTGTCTTTGTCAGGGAAAATATTTGATCTGTGTAGTCGTTTAACCAGATTTGTTCATATATTTTAACTACTGTGGGTCTGTAGCAGTCTCGTTTCTGGGCTTAAGTATTTATGACACTTTTAAAGCAGCTGTAGAAGTAAAGTGTATGTATTTACTGTACTGATACAGAAGCAGTTATGGAAGGGTACTACTGCCTGTGAAAATTCTCCTTCTGTTATCATTACATTAGTTTTAAAATAAATTAATGTCATACTTACAGTAATTATGCAGGGTGGAATATAAATGGCAGGAAGGCTCATGGGTACAGGTAACCAGGCGTAAATAAAAAGTAATGAGTACAACCACCATTTAAAAACAGTAGGGATGTATAATCACTGTGAAGGTTGTGTAGATAAACATGTGACGTGACAATAAAACATCTACTATAAGTAAATTAGAGATTTTTTCAGCGTTCAACATTGAGGTCTTTAGCTTTGGTGAGAGGTGACGTGAGGTGAGTATGGAGCGGCACCAGAATAATAGGGCAGGGGATATGGGAGATTCCTGAGAAAACCTGCCGCCCAGCAGCATAGAACATCTACTATAAATATAACATTGATTTTCCAGATTCGTGTAAAGATACATATGCAGGGTTGTACATCGCTAGTGGATTGTGGTAAGATGAGAAGGTCCTTTAACAAGGAGGTAAGGGCGCGGTCTACCGCAATTTTCATCAACGTTATTTTATTTTTTATTTGCACCAGACATTTTTTTTTTTTATTTTAGATACAAGATGTGACTAAATTTGACTCTTATGAAATTTTTTTATCTGTCATAGTTAACGCGTAATGGCTTGTTAGTCATATTTTGCATGTTTCCATTTTAACGACCACACTAAAAGCCAACTGATATACCAAACTCAAAAAAATTACAGTGAATAAAGACATTGCAGGCTACAATGAAATGCTCATAAAATTAAAGGAAAGAAAATATTTGTATTCTTAAAAAAAATTATTGAATTTTTTAATTTTGAGTTTCAGCATTTTTTTAAAATTCAAATAATTTTTATTATTTATTTTTATGAGCATGTCATTGTAGTCTGCAATGTCTTTATCCACTGTGATTTTTTTGAGTTTGGTATATCAGTTGGTTTTAGTGTGGTCGTTAAAACGGAAACATGCAAAATATAACTTTAACAAGCCATTACACGAAAACTATGACAGATAAAAAAATTTTATAAGAGCCAAATTGAGTCACATTTTGTGTCTAAAATAAGAAAAAAAAATGTCTGGTGCAAATAAAAGATAAAATAATGGTGATGAAAATTGCAGTAGACGGTGCCCTTAAGAGCTGATTAGGGTGAAGTAGTGTGAAGGGAGAACACAAAGTCCATATCTGGATTTGAATCCAGCACCTCTCGCACCATAGACTGGCGCATTTCAGACTATGCTACGAAGTTTGGCTTAGTGAATAATGGTCCCAGGAAAATGTCACCATATAAATGCTAATTGTTTGTTTGTTTTATTGCATCCGTAGGATCTTTTCAAAACACAATAGTACAAAGATATTGGACAAGTCATGAAGATTACATAATAAATAGAAAACTTATACATTTACAACAATTACACATGTTTATACAAACACTGCTGTCTCATATGGTATATGAATTCATGTTGAATCTTCGTCAGCTCCCTCTGTACACCAACTCTATAAATTCTTTGTTTTGGAAATCTGAAACAGAAAACAGAAAAGAGAAGCAGAAGAAAAAAGAAGAGATTTGTGCAGTGTGTGACAATATGTGGTCTTTCTAATGTTTATGATTCAAATATTCTTCCATGCAGTAGAAAGCTTGTTCTTCAAGAAAATCTTTTAGCTGTTTTGTAAAGAGTTTTGGATTTGAGGAGAACATTTCTTGAAGGTTTTTGGGAAGTTTATTAAAAAGGACGCTACCAGAGTAGGAAGGCCCTTCTTGTACCAGTTTTAGATTTACAGAGGGCATGTGAATGTGTTTTTTTATTCTCGTGTTGTGGAGTAGTTCATTTTTCTGGAAATTATTATTGTTTGTGACATGAATGAGAGTATTGAATACATATATAACTTACACATGCAAATGGCAAGATTTTGGACGCCTTGAAAAGAGATCTACAAGAATCTGTCTGTTTTTTACCATTCATTATTATGATGGATCTTTTTTGCATATGAAACACGTTTTTACTGTCTGTGGAGTTCCCCCAGAAAATTATGGCATATGTCATGATAGGATGAAAGTATGCATAATAAACAGTTTTTACTGTGTCTTTGTTAGGATATCAACAGTATTGCGTAAAGCGAAACATGCAGAACTGAGTTTTGGTGAAATATATTCAATATGAGATTTCCAGTTTAGTGAAGTATCTATTTGTAGGCCGAAAAATTTAGTTACAGTTATTTCATTAATTTTTTCCACATTTATGACAATATTAATGTCAGTCTGTTGTTTGCTCTACTTAGTTAAAAGATGCATTATATGTGTTTTTCCAAGATTAAGGTTTAATTTGTTTGCAGAGAACCACGACTTCAAATTTGTAAAAGTAGTATTTGCTAGGATTCTAAGATTGTCTAATGACTCACCAGACACTATGATGCTGGTGTCATTTGCAAATAAAATTGGTGTAGTTCTGGGGTTCAAGGAACATGGAAGGTAATTTATGTATGCCACTAATTGGGTTGCCTACATGTAGACATTGTCATAGTGCTCCGAATTTTAGTGCTTTATCGCAGTAGTGGTGTTTCTAAACTTGGTTGGACACCTGAACATTTTTTTGTTGCTAATTCCAGCCTGTTGTGTATTATTGTGTATGTAGTAGGCAGAGTAACGTTTATATAATAGTCAGCACGGCAGGTTGGCAGGACAAGTGACAGGCAGTATGTGATATGGCGCGGGACCAGAACAACACAAAACATGTTGGCAGCGTCGGGATGTTGCACATTTATCACGTAACTAATTCCGGGCGTAAACTATGAACTGCAAGTAATGAAAAGTAGAAGTCGCGCGCCGCGTACGTGTATAATATATATATATATATATATATATATATATATATATTGTGCGGGATGAGTAAGGTCAATTTTCCATGCACTTGCTCCTAACAAAACAAGCAATGGCGCAAACAGGTAATGTTATTCCAGTGCCGCACCCTGTCTATGTTCACTCGGAGAACGTACAAGAAAATTGGAAGCTCTTTAGGTTTCAGTTCGAAAATTACAGCATCGCCACCGGACTTAACAATCAAGAGGAAGTGATTAAAGTGGCTAGTTTATTATCAATAATCGGACGGGACTGTGTAAAAATCTACCAAACACTTGACATCTCGGAGGCAAACAAAAAGAAAACCAGCTCAATCTTGGGTGCGTTTGACAAGCACTTCACACCGGGGAAGAATGTAATCTACGAGAGATGGGTGTTTGGCACAGCTCGCCAAGAATCGGAAGAAAGCGCGGAACAATTCATATGCAGGGCACGAGCATCAAGTACCACATGTGAATATGGTGCCTTAGCAGGGGAAATGTTAAGAGATAAAATAGTTGTAGGAGTGGCAGACAATTGTTTGCGCAGGCAGTTGTTGTCAGATGCAAAGCTGACCTTGCAGGGTGCCATTGACACATGCAGGGCATATGAAGCCACCAACTATCATTTGCATCAAATGGGATCGTCCAACACGATGGAAGAAACCGTTAACTTTGCAGCCAGCAAACTCTAAAGAACAAAGAAGGACAGTAGGGTGCAGCCACAAGGTCAGACTGCTATGCTCACACAATGTTTTTACTGTGGGGGCAGCCATCAACAAATAAAAGAACTTTGTCCAGCATATGGTAAAATATGCCGCACTTGCAACCAGCAGAATCATTTTTCGTCAGTTTGCAGACAGCAAGAAAAACAACTACGAGGGAAAATATGTCATATGGAGGAAAGACCAATAGAAAAGCAGGTTACAGAAACACCAGTAAGGCCAGTGAAGTATCAAGAGGAGCATCTTTTTCAGATAAGTACTACCAACAAAAAGAGATGGATTACGACTTTGGAAGTGGGTGACCAGAGGCACAGGATGGAAGTACAGCTAGACACAGGTGCCACTTGTGATGTTATGGGCCTGGGAGACTATAAGGCAATTGTAGGCATGGAACATCCTAGGTTAGACACAAGCAGAATACAGCTGCAATGCTACAACGATCAACGTGTACAACCAAGGGGCCAGATACAACTACGGTGTCGGGTACCAAACACAGAAGAGAGAATGCTGACATTTCAAGTAGTAGATACTAAACAAAGGCCATTAATTTCAGCTGAAAGCTGTGAGGCACTTGGACTCGTAAAGGTTTGTGTACAGCTTTGTCATATAGAAGGTAGAGAGACTCTGAAAAATAACAGCTTAATATGTAGGTATGCAGATGTATTTGAAGGTATTGGATGCCTGCCTGGCAAACACCACTTGGAAATTACCTCAGAAGCCAAACCAGTGCAGCAGCCGCCCCGTAGATTCCCCACTGCACTGCGACCAAAAGTGGAGGAAAAGTTGGCAGAAATGGTTAAGGATAATATAGTAGAGAAAATAGCTGAACCAACAGACTGGATCAGCAACCTAGTTCTAGTAACGAGGAGTGGGAATCTCAGAATGTGCTTGGACCCACATGAAATAAACAAATAGTTAAAAAGAGCACATTTCATAATTCCTACTATTGAAGAGATTCTGCCAGAACTAACAGATGCCAAAATATTTTCAGTTTTGGACGTGAAGCGTGGATTCTGGCATTTGCAACTCGATGAAGCCAGCAGCAGGCTCACAACATTTTGGGGGCCAGATGGTGATAGATACAAGTGGCTACTATACCCCTTCGGCTTGTCAACTGCACCAGAAGACTTTCAGAGGGCATTGACAGAAACTCTTAGAGGATTAAAGGGGTCACGGTCATAGCAGACAATATACTGGTTTATGGCAGAGGGCCCACAGAAGAAGCAGCATTAGTAGAGCATGACCAAAATCTAGAGCGTCTGTTACAGAGAGCTCAAGCAAGAAACTTGAAATTCAACCCAGAAAAACTTAGGCTACATAAAAAGCAGGTGAATTACATGGGCCACGTTCTAAGTGCAGAGGGCCTCAAAGCAGACCCAGCCAAAATACAGGCCATCCAAGACATGCAGCCGCCCAACACTGTAAAAGATCTGCAGCGCTTCCTGGGATTAGTTAATTATTTGGCAAAATTTCTTCCTGAACTAGCTACATTGTCGGAACCCTTGCATCAGCTTACTCGCAATGACGTAGCATGGGTGTGGAACAATCCCTAGCAGCAGGCCTTTGAGAACATAAAAACAGCAGTCAGCTCCACGCCAGTTCTGCGATATTATGACCCTAAAGAACCAGTGGAACCCCAAGTGGGTGCTAGTCAGTATGGACTAGGTGCAGCCCTGTTACATCACGGACAGCCAGTAAGCTACGCTTCAAGAAGCCTAACACAGACAGAACGCAACTGGGCGCAGATAGAAAAAGAAGCACTGGCTATCTACTTTGGCTGCAGTCACTTCCATCACTACCTATGTGGTCGAACAAACATAGTAGTACACTCAGACCACCAACCGCTTGAAACCATCTTCAAAAAACCTCTTCTGGCAACACCGAAGCGCCTTCAGTACATACGTCTGAAATTACAGCAGTATGACATCACGGTAAAGTACAAGAAAGGCAAGGAACTGTACTTAGCAGATACACTCAGCAGAGCACCAGTACCAGAGATCAAAGGGCAAGACCATGGCAGTGACAAAGAATTTGTCTTGAAGCTGCAAAGCATGAGCATACACCAGCATCTGAATGTGACCCAAGCTACACTAAGTCACATTCAACAATGCACAATTGCAGATAGTGGACTACAAAAACTGGTCGCCATCATCAGGGACGGTTGGCCGGGAAACAAAGCTGATGTACCTGAAGAAGTGAGGGAATACTGGCACTGCAGAGATGAACTGAGCGTCTGATGGAGTGATATTCAGAGGGGAACGCCTAGTAGTACCACAGGAAATGAGGGCTGAAATGCTGTACAAAGCACACTTGAGTCATCGGGGCTTACAAGCAAGTCTTAGGAAAGCAAGAGATACCCTTTACTGGCCACACATGAAGGATGACATACAGAAGGTCAGCAGCTCTACAACATGTAGAGAATTTGCCACAGCACAACCTCACATGGAGATGCTGACACATGAGATACCAGACTTGCCGTGGAAGCGAGTAGCAGCAGATGTGTTTCAGGTGCACAACAAGCAGTATTTGATTCTGACAGATTATTATTCTGACTTCTGGGAAATTGACAGTCTGCCTAGAATTGACTCGGCAGATATTATCACAGCAATGAAGAATCAGTTTTCACGACACGAAATACCCACCACAGTGATCACGGATAATGCAACAGGCTTTACTAGTTCAGAGTTTCAGGCCTTCTCAAAAGCGTGGGATTTCCAGCATACAATGTCCTCTCCATATCACCCACGGGGTAATGGAAAAGCAGAAGCGTCTGTAAAAATTGCTAAGAGTATAATGAAGAAATGCTTGCAGTTAAATACCGACCCATGGTTAGCACTACTGGAATGGCTCAACATACCAACAGCAAGTTTGGGAACCTCTCCCGTACAATGACTTATGTCAAGACGAACAAGATCACACATGCTCACATCCACAGGACTTTTGAAATCTCAAGTACCAGATCGGGTGATAGAATTACTGGAGATAAAGAAGCAGAAATACAAGGCTCACTATGATAAAAAGGCACGGGGGTTACCAGATCTAGTGATAGGCCAAGAAGTGTACATAAAGTCAGCACCCCAAGCGCACAGACAATTGTGGTACCCTGGAAGAATAACACAGCGGCTTGCAACACGATCATATGAAGCAACCACTAACAAGGGAACCATTGTCAGGCGAAATAGAGAAGACCTACGAAGTACAGGCAACAGAAACGATACAAGTACAGAAGGGCAAGCACTTTCACCAAATACTCAGAGCAGAATGACCACCAGGTGAGTGGAGAGACAGAAGAATATGGGCAGCAGGGCTTCCGGGGGTTCCCTGCCCAAACAGAAGAACACTCAAACAATTCCAGTGCAAGGACACAACCAGAAACAGCCCGAATCACACGACAAGGCCGCCAGATAAGGATACCAACACGCTACCTAGAGTAGAGACGTTGAGAACATAACCTAAAGTCAGAAGAGGGAAGATGTTGTGTATTATTGTGTATATAGTAGGCAGAGTAACGTTTATATAGAAGTAGGGAATAGTCAGCTCGGCAGGTTGGCAGGACAACAAGTGACAGGCAGTATGTGATATGGCGCGGGACCAGAACAACACAAAACACAGCCCTATTCTGTATTCATTACAGTGTGTTGCTTAAGGCTTTCAGGCACAGAAATACGTGCATTATAACGGAGGCGACTCAGTTTTTCCAATATATAAGATACAATGGCGGTTTCAGTTTTTTTCCCTGCGTACATATTGTGACTGAGTTGAATATGGAAGGTCAAAATTTAATTCACAGTAGACGATTTACCATCACTTCACATGTTCATCAGCACAACCTTAATGGCGCTTGAACGGGGTACTATCAATAATAGAGTATTGGCGGCTATACTAATTGTTCTTGATGTACGTCTGGCTACCTGTACCTTCAACTTTTCCGTCATTTACATTACAGCCACTATACATGTTACACTCTCACTACTGTATTTGTTCGAGTTATTTAAAGTTGCTAACATTGTTGTATTGTGTTTCACTGTGTAGCATAACTGAGAGGAACGACTCCAAACCAAGTGACATATTGATATTACAGTGTAGGATTTTTCTGACAACGGTTTATTTGTTAAGCAAAAGAAAGGGCAGCCCTGCCAATGTCTGAAAATATGGTTGGTTTACTAGTTTAATATTGTTGAATTGTTGCGTCTTCGAAGAGTAACCTTCGGGATTTTGCTGACAATACAGAAACATTCATTATTATCTTACATGTTAGTAAGACATAAAAGTCATACAATATACCAAGAGCTGTTCACATTGTTTTATGTAAAAATTTACAAAAATAGTACTGCCTCTTAATGTCTATACCATTTATGAATAGTCATACATATTACTACATTACTTTACTCCTATAAACATATACTTTTAACATGTCAGGTTCTTCAGTTTAGTTTAACATTTAAAATGAATATTTGATGCATTCATTATATCATTCAAAGACTAGCTGGCACACACCACTTCATTCAGGGGATTTTCATTTTAATGTGTTGGTATTTCTGAAACAAAATAGTTTTGAAAAGTTCCAGTTTGTGCAAAATTATGTTATAGGCCATAAGGTTGGTTTTACTCGCGCTTGACCGGCATCTCTCGTGTCTCCCTGGAGTTGGTGGAGTTGGAATAATGTTGACCCAGGTCAGAGGGAGTTGTACTCTTAAAGGCCGAAGGAAAACGCTTCAGTACGTGCGTGCATTTCTTTTTGCGATGACCGAACTAGCACAGGAGTTATCGGGAATGTAATAGAGAATGAAGAATCATCATGTACGAAATAAATAATTACATTCTGCTGTTAATAACACCATTCCTTCATCATCAGCTATAATATTTCCATCATTTTCCAATGTTGTTTGGAATAATAAGTTATTCTCTTTCATATCACTACGAACGTTAACAGACCACAATGTAGCAGACTTGCGCGAAAACGTCTAGCAGACGATTTGCCCTCACAACTCTACCTCGTGAGGTGGAGCGGTGGGAGCATGACCTACTTGACCTGGAGGCGCTTGACCTGGCGAGTGAAACGGACCCCCGCCATATTGTTTCCGGTAAGTAAAATGCCTAGGAGTGCCCCGGGAGCTGAAAGAGCACAAAGAGACGCCAGGACAAGGGGAGTAAAACAAACCTATTATTTAGGTGTACCATTTAAGAACCTTGAAAAATAATTCACCAAATTTTTTAAGACCTAGGTCTGGTCCTATTACCCTGTTTTTTTCCCACCCCGTACGTTTTTAAAGCATGCATTTTTTTTTTTTTTTTTTTTTGGATAAAACCTTTGTGGGCGTACGTACTACTCACCAAATGTTTTTTTTCACTAAATATTTTTAAGTATTCTGTTCTGCCCTTCTACTCCGTTTCGCCATCTCCCACTTCCCTGTAATTAGATTATTTTGCAGAAACCTTCGCAGGTTCATGTTTAAGTACCCCACTCCACCCTACCTCATTTTGCCCCCCCCCCCCCCCAACTACCAACGTTTGTGTTTCTTTTTTTGTAGAAACCTTTGCACCAAAATTCCATCATAAACAAATGAATGGTATAAGAGTGCATAGTAGACAAACAAACAGATGTGTCATATTCTACGGAAGATAGTTTTATGGACACCATTAGTTGTGATGTCACATGAGGGCTCTGGATCCAAACAAAAGTTTGTTGTGGGAGTTTAACATTGAAAACTACATTTGGTATCCCAACGTATTTTTGTAACAACGCTAAAAAATACAAATACTTTCGTTTAGACCTAAATAATGTCGGACAAGAGTGCTGCATGACTTCCTAAATAAACTGATATTGTCGGAGACAAAAGAATTTAATACACATAACGCAAGATACATTTGTGTTGGTCCTTGCGACTTGTGTGGCATTCGTCCAAAGGGACGGAAATTGTTACAACTTTTTAAGTTATATTATGTATATGTAATATTAAAACTGTATTCGCACATTTTTGTAGGAATGTTCAAACTTATTTATTTTCACAATAGGCGTAGTTAGGCAGAGGCTATTAAGATAGATAAGCCTGTACAAATTCTGCTGCTGACGTCATTAAGGGTGGCCTAATTAGTTATTTGCTGTACCTCTACCCTACAACTTTAATTGCTTTTGCCCTGTAATTGCCAAAGCTCCTGCATTACAATTTCCTGTACCCCTGCCCAAAGTTTTTTGTTCCCTAACCCATGATTTTCAGTCTGCCTACCCCGCAATTTCTCCAAACTTGATTGCCTTGTCTTCTATCATCTTATGTTAAAATTAAGTCGTATCTATAAAATTTCCTTTAGGGAAAGGGTTAAGCAACATATTAAACTAGGGCTATGGCAAAAACTGTAAAATTGTGAATTTTGTTATTCTATTTATGTGCCGTTCTATACCTTTAATTACTGTCTTTCTGCACTTTTACAATTTGAATTGTTAATGACAAGTTACTTCATTTATCGCAAGCCAATGTACGAAATTTACCTTCTATGATTTTGGTACAGTACCCATATTATTATTATTATTATTTTTTAAGATTTTTTTCACAAATTGCCTGAGAAAGGCACCTAATGTGCATAAAAACTCTTGGCCGAAATTGTAACATAGCATACAAATGACAGATATAATGATGGATTTATTTAAAAAATGACCACAAAGAATATAAAAATAGTGTTGATTAGTTATTGCATGCCCTCTGTATTCTTTTTGTACCGCACTTCATTGAACTGCAAGTAATTATTCTATTCAAAGGAGAACAACATGCATGTTTACCGTTAGGTTAAGTAACTGTTTAGGCATGAATACTCTCGTAACTCCTTTAAACAGACGTTGTCTCCCCGAGACTCGTGTAGATCATTACGACCGTGTCACCATACTGCCACTACTTGACTCAAGGCCGCAACAGTAACCTCGTCACTATTTACACACACTTAACTCCGAGTATGCTGCAAAATTATCTGTTAGGTTTTGTTCGTAACTTCTTTGATTCTAATTAATTCTGAAAACTAAGGAATTCACTCAATTTATCTGTTACTTGATATTTTACGAACACAGACAAAAATGGTATTGTTTAGCATGAGCCCAGAGGGTTTGTTTGGAACCAGCATTTTCATGTAACGTCACACTAATGGTGTTCGTTATGGTGCATTGTTTAAATTGTTATTGTTGAGTTTAATGTAAATATCATACGTTGTAGTCTTCCATACAAATTCGCATCACTCATTTAACCAGCTTAGTGGACGAGTTTTCAAAAATCCTAGGTCTTAGTGCTGACCTACGTTAGATAAGGAACTCCTGTGCAAAATGTAATGCTTCTAGATCCGCTGGTTTAAGCTGTGTGATGTTTGTCAGTCAGTCAGGGTAGAGAATTTTACTAAGCAGAAAATATTGACACTGTTGGTACGAGACATGACTGATTTAAGGACTGAATTGATGGCTATGAGGGTGGGCGCCAGCGAAACTCACCGGTATCACACTTCGAGACACTATTATCCCAGGGAATGGGTGTTCTGGTCGTGTGCCTAGTGATCGTCTCGTTCCAGGTGTGGTGATGGTTTAGTTTTACTTATCTGACATGAGCACCATTATACGGTAGGGTCGAATAGCATGAAAACAATACTATCTCGTTGCACAATGATTTATTACGTACTGAATACAGCGTGCCTGAATGAATTTTGTGATACGTCAGCCCAATGTGTGGCGGTGGAAGGAAACAGTACTCGCGCTGACATATACTGTACGAGTTGAATGCGGGGTTGTGCGGAGTGCTCCCACGGTGTTTGAAATTGCAGCTGCCTATAGAGCAGAGAACCGATGGCCGCTGTGATGGACCACGGTTTTGCTCGGGAAGCGGACGTGTATGATGGATGTATGCTGCTGTTCCCACCTATGCAATCTTATGGTGGAACCTAAGCCTGATGTACGCAATGGCATGGTGATGGTTGGCACACTGACAACGATAGTGGTACTTGGTGATGAATGTGGCTACATGCAAGAAATGAGATGCGACTTACGTGAACTGTATGCAAAATGATGTAGATGTATGAATGAATGCACAATGTCCCTTTCTTCACTCCACAATTACGGTAATGGCATCGTTGGTGATAAGCACACAGTTTCACAAAACCGACCGTACAACAATATTAACTGATGAACGAAAATTATACATAATTACATTGCGGAATAATACAAACATACCCTGACACAACTGACGATTAAAATCACTGAATAATCTTCATAGACGTCCGGATGACTGAAGATTACAAAGCCCCTAGCCACGTGGCATGAACAAAGGGCACACGCAGTTTTAAATTAAAGTACCATTTACTGTAATAATGATTTAATATAGTGGAGTGGCATTTGCCGGGGGAATACCTGGCAAAAACGTGTACGAAAAATGATGATCCGGTGTATTAAATAACTATGGTAACCTACTTCAGTGAAACAACGATGGAGCGTACACGGACAGCGTCTTACCTTGCCAGAAGTTTGCGACAAACTGCGCAGAGGAACATGGCAGCTGATGGCTCATGCCCTATCGCCGGGGGGGTTCACTTCAGGCGCCACACTCATGACTGTGAGCCGACCTCACTCGAGACGACTCCCAGAGGCTGAAGGCCTTACAAAATACCAACTCCCACAACTCAAACTCAACTAGGGGCAAGTAAAAACCACGTCAACTAACCGATGCTTATAGCGCTTTAGTGACCAGGGTTTTCGACACATAGTTCGTGAGCAATGAAAAACACAACATAATTTAAAGCTCGTGTATTAACAACTTCGAGATGCAATTCACATACAAATGAAGGTTCACATACGTGTACGCTACACGCCCTTAAGTTTACACACACACTGATTGAAAGTACGCTCTAATTCGCAATGCGCAAACATTCTAATCTCTCAATTTACTGATAAGCCTAATAATGTACAAGTGCATAAGAATCCACTCTGGCAATCTTCCCTATTCGACTCGTGGGCTTCGTTAAATAACCATTCACTCGTTTCACTGATGCTCCCAACATTTCCTCCCAAACGTGCGGCAATAATTTTGTAAAGTAATCAGCCAGGCAAAGTAATCCCCCAGTTGTATCTCGAATGTGATGTTGCACCAGCTGCGTGCTGTCCACACACTACTGTGCCTTCACTAAGGCCGTTAAACACCCAGCTGCCGAAGTGCCCCAGTTACCCAAACTCGGGGTCGGCGAAGAGGGAAATAGTCTCCATACGGAAACGGCAACTCACCGAATTCCTCGACGAACCTTTTGGAGTAAAAACGCTCACCACTCACGGAGCAGAAACAACAGCCTTATGTCCTCTTTCAGAACAATAGCACGAGCCATGCTCGCGTACGTCTCACCGCCGGCGCATTTATCCTTCGAAGAGAGATACACAGCCTACCAAGGCACACGCCTTGTCCCCAGCGGCGGAACTTGACCCCCCCCCCTCCTCCCAGGTCCCCCCCTCCATGGCAAGTGGAGCGGAAAGTCCGGCGGGGAAGGGGAGGCTAAGGCACCGTCAACCGGGGCGACACCTCTCACACTAAGAGGCGGCCGAAGCCAGCCTCGGGGTCCCATCCAAAAGGGGCAAACAGACACACTGCACTAGGCCCCAGAATCTCAAAATCCATGAAAACCCTACGACAGAAACTAAAGTAACACAAACCCCAAAATGTACCCAAAATAAAGCAAACCCAAGATAATCCGACCTAAGAAACAGAAGCATCCGTTCAACTGTTCTCTACCATTCCAGAAATGGTATATTAAGTGAATTATTACGTTTAATGTAGAAAAATGGCACAAAATGAATTATGCAGTGCAAAAACAGGTCACACGACTCTGGCATTGAAATGCCTTAAAATACGTTAATTATGGTTCAAAATGAGTTGACCAAACCTCGTAACATTTCCGGGCTGCGGTTTGAATGTCCCTTGTGACCACTTTGAAAAAGAAACACTAGACATGCGCAATCAATGCCCCTGTGGAAAAGAATACATGCCAAACACTAAAACACTAAATTAATAAAATATATCCTCAGTCTGTGATCATGCACATGCTTATTCCTATGGATTTATGGCGACGTTATGGGCTTACTGCCCCTGTTGGCCATTGGACGGCGTCAATATATAGAATAATTTTTATGGGGGGGGGGGGGCGTGTATGTATATATATATCACCCACTTACTCACCCACCCACTCACTCACAAATGCTTGATATTTGGGTTTATTGATGTTCTAATTAATTGAGTGTTATACGTAGCCAGTCTGGCCGACTTATCTGAGGTATTTGAGCGAACCAAACCACAGTGTCTATCTTGCTTCCTTTGTGAGCATACTAGTCTCATTCAGTCATTGATGTCTCGCTGACTCTGAGACAGAAAAGGCTGCCCAGTGCACTTATTGCATTCATACACTTTTTTTATGATTTGCCCTTTTTTTTATTTTAAATTTTCATATAATTTCTCCAGATTTTAAATTTAAGGTGTGTCATCTTCAGTAGGGACACAATTAATTACAGCCAGATGTGTGGTGCTTGCAGGTGTGTGGTGTAGGCTGATCACTGGCTCCGTGGACAGTCGAAACATGCAGGTGTGTAAGGAGAGCCACGGCTTCATTAATAAACTAGTCGTCACGCTACAATCCAAGAACAATGCTATTGGCTGCAGGAAAATTATAAACCACATTCTTGAAGCACTACGGCTTACCAGAGTGAACAGCCAGGGTGATGAGTTGAAAGAAGATGACATGAACATGGTGTTGTCTTATTCTCCGTACTTGTGCACCGTCCTTGAAGCTGGCATGATAGGCCCAGGCGAGACGATAGCCGTGATCCTGCTCGACGATGATGAACTCGAGTCGTTGACGTGGCACTTCATTAATGTGATTGACGATGAGCTTTACATAGCAAATTTCTTAAAGATCTTGATACTTCGATATTTTTTGTTCTTCAAGAAGATGATAGATTTTAAACCCCCTGTGACTGAGATTGTTTGTTTTAAAACAAAAATATTTGACATTGTTTCATACCTTTCTGCAAAACAGTACATGAAATCCATTGTGTACCTATGTTTTGAGTGTTTAGTGTACTTTTACAAATTCAATATAAAATGTACAGAGTATGGAGATAAGTCAAAACAGTGCGATTTTAAGGATCAGTTGTTACTATTACACGTGAGTATACCACAGAGTTTTTGTGTTATCAAATTACTAAATCATATGTTGATTCAGCTGTACGATGTGTAATTTTTCACAACTAATGTAAACACACTTATTGGGCAAGATTCATGCTGTTAGGCTTGTTGCAGTCACCCAGAGGTGTTATGGATGAAACAATTGAAAACTTAGGAAACATAAAAAAAAATCAGTTATCTATTTTATGGCTCAGTGAAGTAAACAAAGAATTAAAGGTAATGTTGAAAGGTCTAACATCACTTTTTAATAAGGATAAAAGGAAAACTACAAAGACTATCTTTCACACAAGTTTAAATGAACAATACTTCAGGTATTTTCAGTCAATGGGTGGTTGAAACCTTGTAGTAGGCCTGCATGGGTTCTTGAGACAAAAAAAAATTCATTAGAAACATTTACGTGCACTGTGAAAGTTAGTTTAAACTAAACGAATTTTATGTGCCGACTCTTAGGACGGTTTTGTTAGGTTGGGAAATTGCAATATAAATAAATACGTGACATTACAACTTGTTACATCTCTAGCATGAGTGCTAGTTGTTCGTTACATCCATTAAAAATAGATTGGCGAGACAGTGATTGAGAATGCAGGAAACACGAGTACTGTGTCAAATAGTGTATGGTTATTTAATATGGAAGAAGTCGTCATTAGTGATACTGTTCTGTTGTTTTATGTTATGTTCAGGTTTTATGTTAAGACATATTATTTTGGATTGTGTAAGTGAATACAAAATAAGTGCAGCATCCATATTGGAATGATTCTTCTGGAAAAGATTGGATAATGGTAGTGTTAGGTAAGTTGATAAGGTCAAATGTCATACTATACTGCTTTTCCTTAACAAAATGTTCTGTCAATGCAATGGTGGTTTTGTGTAGTACTACTCAAATCACTTGATTTTCTATGGTGATACACACATACTATGATACGTTTAAGGGGCCAGCCTCGTGGCACATGTGTTTGTGTAAGTGAGGTATGGTGCTAAGGGCGACATCGTATGGGCCATACAACAGTCCGTCGCCTCTTCGCGAAAAAACAAATTTCCTATGGGACTTTAAGTGGTGACCCTATTGTTTTATGTACAAAATGACTTTACTAAAGTCCATTGCACTACCCTTAAGTGGTTTCACATGTATTCGGCTAGTATATTTTCCGCTATAGCAGCCTGAAAACCCCATTTAACCCATTTTGACGTGCCCTAAAAGGGGATTTCTAATATGTGTGTTGTCTTGAAAGTACTTAAGGGCAGTCGTTTGAAGTGTGTGTTCTTTTCGTAGACAAACGGCGTGAACACACGTGTGTTAGTTTTGGTGTAAAAGTTTCTTCAAACATGCTGCGGTGTGATTTTATGGCAACGAGGCGGGCCCCTTAATAGGCCTACCTCCCATAGCAATAATTGTTGTATTTCTTCGAATAGGCCAAACAAAGGCACTCTGATTTACTGCCTAATACTTTTGTACAGCTTAGCAAACAAGCACTGTGAAAAAGTTTTCTATTTTTAACTAATTTGTTGGCATATTTTGGTGAAAAAAATCTGAATAGGTATAATTTACTGAAAATTTATCATTTGTAACTAGGGCTTGATTCTTGAGTTATTGTGAAATAATTCTGTTGCGAGATTGTTAAAAATCTCATAATGAAATTCATTTTGCGATTCTTGAGTGAAAACTAACAAAATAAGCCATTGAAGTACAGCAGCAATTCCGCACATATATTAAACTTGTGCTAAAACTTCGCTGGTTAATGTAAATCTACAAATGTTCGGAAAACTGAACTTTACCACTACGAGTGAATTAAATGCTTAAGTTTATATTACACATTTTCAAAGCTCCTTTTCTCTTAGAAAACTGCAAATATGGCAGATATGTGGTTGCAATGTATAGTTATACGGGAATTGGAAGAGTTGGTAAATTATGTAGTATATAGCAACTCATATTTTGGAAATGAAAAATGTGTTTGGATTGAACAACATGAAGTTTGTAGAGCTTTTTAGACTGAATAAAAGATATGCTGTGAATTTAATTGTTGATTTGGAAAAGGGCATGGAACCACTTACAAGGACATCTTCTCTTCCCATAACACGGTGGATCCGGTTCACAGAAAACTACAAGCAGAAATGCAGCAAGACTATACCAGACGATTAGGCAAGACAAAGTCAGAAAATTTAGCACACTGTGAATACACAGGCGAAGAAGAAGAATGAGTGGCGATCCTGGCTTTCAACACCTAATGGCCTACACATACGGCGGAAACGAATTTTGTAGAGTTCAATAGATGTCCGAAAAGAAAGGTTACAGAATAGAGGCCACGGTGCTACCCGTACATATTACATTTGCAACTCTCGAACTTCACTTCATGTAAATATTTTGGGCTGCAGCCCCGCGCATGTCCGGTCTGGATCGCGTCACGACTTGTTCTAACATAGCGGAGGCAAAACATTCCAGAATGAAGGGGGAAGAGGCACCACACGTCGTGCTCTCATTGGCTGGTTCTCGGTGGTGTGACCCTCGTCATTCGTTAAGTTATCTAGTGGTGACAGCAAAAAAATTCTATCTAAATCACCAGATTTGAATCTGGGGCTGCTTGCCCACCACTCTACACCCTAGGAGTTGTGTTTCTCTCCAGCGGAGTTGCTGTTTGGTCGTAAGTTTAGAAGTACATTGCCAGTAGTGGTCCCTGCCCTGCAGCCAAAGTGGAAGAGCTCACCGACACAAAGTTTCCAGGAGCTGGATAATCTTCTCAAAATTAGATCTAAGGCCTACTACGACAGATGCCATGGAGCAAGATCACTACAACCTCTGGAGCTGGGGACGCATATTTGAATCCCGTATCTGAAATGTTACGGCATGGTACAGCGGCCCTTGGAATGCCCTAGTTTGTATCAGGTGTCAGTGGAGACTCACACCTTTCGGCGAAATAGGCAACAACTGATACCTGTACCAGGGGAAGGCAGGAGGTCATCACTTGGACTACCACCACCAGTAGTGTCACACCCACTGGGTCATTGATGGGTGGAGACACAGTGTACAGAAGCAGTTTCATGATGGTGAGCGGGCTCCCGCCGGATTTTGAGTATTTTGAGTTTTTCTATTTCCTTTTAGGGGAGCTTCTTCTTCAATTTTGAGTTTTGGGGGGAGTCTTTTCACCCTTCCTTCTTGTAAGTGACTTGTGGTTAGCGTGAAGGAAATTGTTTAGGAGTTGGGTTGCCCTGGTTGACGGTGCTGGCTTCCCCCCGCCCACCCCGCTCCTCTCTTCCACTGGCCATGGAGGAGAGCGGCCTGGGGTTGGGGGGGGGGGAGGCTAGTTCCGCCGACCGGCGGTAGGGGCGCGCGGGTGGAGGCGAGCGCTGCTCGCATCGGGGAGAAGGCATTCTGAGGCCAGCATTCGATGAGAGAGGTGCTTGTACCGAAGAGTTGTCACGAAGGGTCGTGGTATCCTGTTGGTCGTCGATGTGCGTAAGACGCAACACGAAACTTGAGTGGGTTCGTCTTGCAAGCGTACATGTGTACTTCCTATACTGCCCGAGGTGGTTGGTAAGTTAAATAGACAGGTTGATTTAGCTGGTGCAGAAGAGGCCCTAACAAACATTTTTCGGGCGCGCGACTTCGCACCACGCGGCACCGCTGGAGGGGGATTAAGCTCTACGAGGTAGTAGCACTGGTGTAACAGGAATTTCTGTGGAATGGATGGGTTGCCAGGCTTTCTCCGTTACGGGAGATCGGCGAGAGTGGTAATCTTCGCATTTGAGTATTGAGTTAATGTACTCATTGGCAGGGAGATTATATTAGGAAGAATGGACGAGGGGCGCTTCGTGCGCAGAGGATAAAGGGAGACTCAGAAATAGTGTCTGCGTTTCTGTTGTGTATTGACCTACCTTTGATAGATGTATTTGGAAGTATTGGTGCGTATTGGTAATTGTATTGTCATTGTCAGAGTTTTGAAGTGATACTCGCAAAACAAGGAACT
>PNEQ01121710.1:0-19983 GCA_003012365.1 Medauroidea extradentata | reverse complement strand
TGAAGAGTCTGGGTAGTCGGGCTGAAATTAACCGTTGAGCGGGCTCCCGCCGGGTTTTGAGTATTTTGAGTTTTTCTATTTCCTTTTAGGGGGGCTTCTTCTTCAATTTTGAGTTTTGGGGGGAGTCTTTTCACCCTTCCTTCTTGTGAGTGACTTGTGGTTAGCTACTATCAAACAAGCCAGCATCCGAACTTACTGCAAGGGTGCAGCGTCTGTGGATGCGACTCATGAGTTTTGAATATATGATATCTTACACAAATGTAAAGCAGTTCTTTGTTCCAGATGCACTGTCATGTAGTCCAGTGGAGAAGCCTACAGACAATGCCAACAAAGAAATGGAGAAAGAGCTTTTCACAGAAAAAGTAGTGCAAGAAACACTCTTTTCTGATGCCTGCTAGAAGAACTTAAGGTTTGCACAGGACGAAGATGCAGCATATCAGGCACTGAAGAAAGACATTCTGGAAGGATTCTGCAATAAGCATGCTGAGTTCTGGCCCCATAGTAGAGGAGATCTGACTTATCAGAAGGGACTTATTATGCATGGCGTATGAATTTTCATACCTAAAGCCTGGCGGATAGACATATTAAACAAGATACATCACTGGCACATAGGCATCGTAAAATGCCATTGTCGTGAAAATAATCAGTATGGTGGCTTGATATTTCAGAAGAGGTCAAAATAATGATGAGTACTTGTATTCATTGCTGCAACAATAACAGCAGCATGCAGAATATTGATGCCGACGCCACTGCCGGAGAGGCCCTGATCTTTGGTGGAAGGGACTGCCAGAGCAAAGCTATCTTCCTGAATTTCTCATCGGAGGAGCAGAACACGGGACTGCCAGAGCACGTCTCACAACAAGGAGCGGACGTACAATTGTGCAACCTAGAAAGTTGGACCTGTGAAATTAAGGGATTAAAGTGTAGTAACTAGTAATGTGTAGTTGTTAAGAATATGTGTGAAGAAATGGAGATGTGGTGGTGGCTATGTTGATAGATATGGAATGGGCGCGAGAGCGAGGCGGGAATGTGAAGTAATCCGTGGCTGCCATAAATACTGAGAGCTGTAGTTATGTTATACGGATTTCAAGCATATAACAAGCACTAAAGTAGATATCACGACAACTAGTGTTGGTATGACAACTATTTAGTAACATTTTGTGATTAACTTTCTTGACAGCTTTAGAAAGACTGAAGAAATAGGCATCGGGTGTGACTTCTAAATATTTTCTCAATAAATAGGTTGTAAGAAGTAGAACAGTACTGCAATTTAAAATAATTGTTAGTAAGAAAATATGTCACAGAAATTTTTTGTGTGGTATGTTTAGTAAATGTGTACATTGAATATATGGGTATGTAATCCTTGTGTTATGTTTTGTAAAAAAATATGTGGGATAAGAGGTGTATGATATAATTTTTTTTTTTTTGCAGAGTTTGCCAATACTGTGCCACAAAACAAATTGCCACTCTAAAGATGACTGTTTTTGGTGGAATTTTGGTCAGAAGATCTTTGACTTATTAAGTGAAGATACCATACGACTGGTGTATCCACTGAAGGATTATTTGATGTTGACATGCAATAAATTCCAAGAAACAGACTACACAAAATGTTCCCTCATCTATACACTGGAGCTGAAAAAATTCTTGAACAAAGTAGGTAAAGGTTCAACTAACAACATGTACAACATACGTGCTTATTGTTTTTTGTTAGTGTTCTATTATTTAATACTCACGTGATTATCCAGTCTTCTTATTTATTAACATCTCATTACAATGACACATTTTAGTCTTCTTATTTATTATCATCTCATTACAATTCTTACATTTCATTCGTCACGACAGTCCTTTGTCGCACCTTGAATTGCCTCCGTCATCAAGGTGCCCAACACTGCAACACCTCCCCTTCATAGGGGTTGACCGTGAATCACACTGTTACTATAGTCTATCTCATGAAAGAATTCCATATTTTGACAGTTCACTTCTGAGAAGTGTGTCTGTAAACATGATTGTGGAGACCTTGCTTTTCCAGGAAGCCAGGTAGGTTTGAAGCTCTAAACAGTGGAACAGCCAGGTACATTTCTCACAAGAGAAATGTCAAAATATGGAATTCTTTCATGAGACAGACTGTAGGTAGTTAAGTACAGCACTATTACAACAAATTATTACAGCTGTTACAGCATTTTATTCCTCTTCACAGAAGTCACGTTAACAACTATTGAATTATTTCTGAGATATTTTTTTCTGTTTATTACTATGAAATCCTTTAAACCCATAGGAATATCCCATCCTATGAGCCTATCACTGTCCATTCTCCTGTCTTCCAGACATTACTGGACCTTTAGTGTTTGGTGGAGACCCGCCATCTATGTGACTGGCTTGATGTGTTGGTTTCACCATTTTTTTTCTAGTATTTTTAGTCTTGCTAGATGAAGAATTGTTTCCATCCTCACACTCAGGAATGTGATGAAATGGCTGTCCCTCAACCCTCGTAGTCTTTGACAGCTTCAACTGACTAGTGCTGCACCTCACGACATTTGGCTACTACTGTACCTGGTTCCCTTCTCTGTCCTATCCACATTCCTATCCCCCTCGTGAAAGTCAACCTCCTTTCTCCTTGCTATTCTGTCATGCCACCGTTTTACTTTCCATTGTTTTGCTAGGAGAGCCTCCTGTATACCCTGATGTATGACTGGTGTAAGCACAACTGTAATAATGGGTGCTTTGGTTCTAATGTTTCTGTTAAGTAGTATCTGTGCTGGGGAAAAGTCCATGTCTGTCACTGGTGTGCTATTGTGTTCCCGTAATAGGTCCTCTCTATGCTGATTCACTACCAACCCTACTTACACAGAACAGCATTTCTTAGCACCACATCTTCCCTTCTTTCTGTTCTAAAACACAAGCATGTATCCATGAAATTCTCTGCCCCTCCCCTTTTATAAAAGATCCAATTGTCATGGTTGCAGAACTGTCCGCCCACTTTGTGTCTTGTGGCCTTCCTCTCATCTCTGTTCATCCAAGGGAAAACCCAGGAAGGGTTGCCCTGCTGGGGACTCTGCTGCATGTTGTGTGTGCCCTGCCTGCTAAAGTTCTTCCCTTGGGATCTCTGCAACTGACTGGACACACTGCTGTTCCCCCATGTCCATCGTCTGGCACTTCCACCAGTTGCTTTCTATTGCGCCGGATAGTGCGTGAGTTGGTAACTATGCCTCGGGGATATTCTGTTGCCCCTCTGGACGACACAGTATCATTTAAGATCCGGTATCCAGACTTTTGCACCTTGTGTCAGAGGTTTCAGTTCCTTGGTACCATGCCTTCTGTCAGAAATACTTTTGATACACTCTTTAAGGTGATGATGTCAGTCCTGAGTTGTCTGCAACATCTTCATTCTCCACAGTGGTTTTAAGGTAATATTGGTGCAGGCAGCGTGGTTCGTATCTTCCTACCAAACAACAATTCTGCTGGCGAAGAATCCGGGCACTAATGATGTGGCTCGGTAGGCAAGCAATCTCAAATTTGGATCATTCGACATAGATAGAATTTACTTTGCCACTGCTACTACTTGTTCTGCTTCCCCATTTGAACTGTGCATACGTAGGATTTGACACACAATGTACAAAACAGTAGTCTTTGGCAAACTGCTGAAACTCTAGAGACGGGAACTGTGACTCTGCGTCACTGCGGTATGTTTCCGGAATGCCATGTCTAGCAAACATACTTTGTAGCCGCATAATAATTGCCTCCGATGTAATGTGATTCAGCCGTACAACTTCAATGTATCTGGAACAGTAGTCTTGTACCACCAGATGATGAGTCACTCGAACTTCCATTATGTCTGCTTCCACCAAAGATCAGGGCCTCTCCGGCAGTGGCGTCGGCATCAATATTCTGCATGCTGCTGTTATTGTTGCAGCAATGAATACAAGTACTCATCATTATTTTGACCTCTTCTGAAATATCAAGCCACCATACTGATTATTTTCACGACAATGGCATTTTACGATGCCTATGTGCCAGTGATGTACCTTGTTTAATATGTCTATCCGCCAGGCTTTAGGTATGAAAATTCATACGCCATGCATAATAAGTCCCGTCTTATAAGTCAGATCTCCTCTACTATGGGGCCAGAATTCAGCATGTTTATTGCAGAATCCTTCCAGAATGTCTTTCTTCAGTGCCTGATATGCTGCATCTTCGTCCTGTGCAAACATTAAGTTCTTCTAGCAGGCATCAGAAAAGAGTGTTTCTTGCACTACTTTTTCTGTGAAAAGCTCTTTCTCCATTTCTTTGTTGGCATTGTCTGTAGGCTTCTCCACTGGACTACATGACAGTGCATCTGGAACCAAGAACTGCTTTACATTTGTGTAAGATATCATATATTCAAAACTCATGAGTCGCATCCACAGACACTGCACCCTTGCAGTAAGTTCGGATGCTGGCTTGTCTGATAGTAGCGTAACCAGAGATTTATGTTCAGTCAAGATGCTTATCTCAGCCCCCACGATGTAATCTTGAAACCTTTCACAATGCCCATGTGGTAGCGAGGACCTCTTTTTCTATCTGATAATGCTTCTCCACATCACTTAGGCTTCTGGAAGCATATGCTACAGGTTTCCATATTCCATTGTGACACTGCTTGAGCACTCCTCTTACTCCATGTGACAACGCATCTGCTGATGTTTGTGTATCTGCAGTCTGAGAATACAGTGCTAACATATGTTGTTGCGCAATTTCTTCCTTTATGTTTCTCACTGTCTCCTGTTGAGGTGGCCCCCACATTCACTCAATATCCTGGTATAGCAGCACTCACAGAGGCTGCGTCTTTCAGCCAGTTGCGGGATCAACTTCGTCAGATAACTCACCATACCAAGGAATCTTCTCAGTTCTGTGGTTTTTGTTGGCTCTGAGATATGTGTTATTGACCTAGTCTTCTCTGTGTC
This sequence comes from Medauroidea extradentata, assembly GCA_003012365.1. Taxonomy (NCBI): domain Eukaryota; kingdom Metazoa; phylum Arthropoda; class Insecta; order Phasmatodea; family Phasmatidae; genus Medauroidea; species Medauroidea extradentata. The sequence continues at coordinate 15,046 of PNEQ01121710.1, read as the reverse complement.
CGGTTTTACGGTTCCCTCACTCACAGTGTGTCCCAGGAATTGCACAGTTTTTTTCTCTGAACCTGCATTCATTTGTTAAGCATCACCACTCTTAACTTTAACTTCGCAAGCACCGTCTCCAATCTGCATTTATGTTCCTCCACTGAGCTGCCACGTACTAGAGTATCATCTGCTTGGTTAACCACTGCTGGAAGTCATCCGACAATCTGCTGCATCTGATGTTGATAATGTTCTGGCCCAGAATTTATTCCAAATGGTAGCCTATTGAAATCGTACCGTCCAAATGTTGTAATAATGGTGGTGAGTGGTGCACTTTCTTGGGTCAGGGGAACTTGCCAAAATCCTCTCGAAGCATCCAGTTCCGTGAACCATTTTGCATTCTGTAACTGTGCCAGACTCATGCACAGATGGAAGCTGCAACCTTTCTCTGACCTTTCAGCTCTTTGTAGTCCACACATAATTACGTAATTACGTTTTCAGTTAGCTAATAAATCAATACTGAATACCAAAACTATAATGCAATCAGATATAGTTTTCCGAGTAAAATAATGTCAAAAAAGGTATACTGTTACAGCATTGAATTTAATGTAATTCTGATAAAACTGAAGGCTTGTTCTGCACATTTTGTGGGCTGTCTCGTGCTGCTTCCTGCACGTTGCACGCTCATCCTAGTCTCGCCCCGCTCGCTCGCCAGAAGGGAGGGGATGGCAGGCCGCAGTAGAGAAATATTGTCTGCTCTCAAGGACGAGGCGTGGTGGCAGCCTTGCCCCAGGGTTGAGACATCCTCGTTCAGTTGTTTGCTGTACTGTCTTGCAGTTCTTCGCCCTGCTGTCTGCCTGCCTTCCTTACTTCATAATAGCAATTGTTTAGCAAGATACATTTTATATTCATAATTGAAAAAACTGCTGACAACAAATGCTTTACACTAATTGTTACAATGTTTTTACTGAAGCGTAGTTTATGTGGTAGTAAAGGTCAACCAATATGGCCGACATCGAACGTGACATTGAGGTGTCGTGTTACTGCACCTCTGGGTCCTGCATGGATGAATTAGCTGTATCCCTCTACTACGATGTTATCCTGTCAGAGGCCGGAGAACGAGTGATGCCTATCTTGAAGGAGGGGAGGGTGAGTCTGCCTCCTCCACGCTCCTAACTGAGGCATCACGGGCCCTGAGTTGGCCACGTCTCGGCCCAGAAACTCCTTCCACGCGCACAAGTTTTTCGGTCTTGATAGTTCAATACTGGCTTTGTGGCTCTCTATATTACACTCTTAAGCCTACCTGGCTGCCTGAAAAAGCACAATATCCACTATCTTGTTTACATACACAGTTCACAGAATCAAATTGTCAAAATATGGAATCCTTATGGGAAATAGACTATACCAGCTCGTGAGACGGTACGGGAATGTAAATATAGCTTTGCCAAAATCAAGGCAATAGTTTATCTAACTGCTTATATTGCTAGATATACAATAGTACAAGTAAGTATTGTATCTTAATCTAGTATTTAGTAATGATAAATGTGACAAATGTTATCAGAAACAATTTATGGAAGCTTGTTCATTGTTATTATCATACCAGTAGTTGGAGCTTACATGAACGTAAAAAAGACATTTGGCTGCTTACGTTGCCAGAGATACGTTACTTGTGTGTCAATTCCTCACATCAGATGTACTAAATTTGAGAATAACCAAACTGACACATGAAGTAAACTACGTAGCTCTGAAGTCGTGAGAACACAAAACTAAAATGAGTTTGATGTTGCTTCTGTTACTTAATTATTCTGTGATACAGCATTTCACACAAGGAATAGAATTAAATTAAAATATTACGTATAAAATTATGTCAGCATAAAATTTAAATCACTAAAAAAATTACATTAACACAACATCAGTATAAGACTAAGAGGGATCAGAAAAGAGAATTTATGTTTGAGAACCACAATAAAATTGAAATATACTTGAAAATAAACAGAATTAAATTATAGGTAATTCGGAATAAATTGAGCACTCAGAAAAGTCCTGATTATTTTCTATTTTTTGCCAGTTTCTATATTTCCAATGTACTTAAACATACACATTGCCATGTGCTTTTATTTAGATAGGCTTGTACAATGTTTACATTTACATGACACTACTCCGATAAATGTTATCTATAATATCTACTCATCAAGTGCACAGGTGATGAATATATACTATACTTAATAGTAATCTTAGTTATAAATACCTATGAGTTAACGTCTTATAACACTATTTTTGTGCATGTACTCTAACTGCGCTGTTGCCGTTACGAATCTCGTAAATGCATGAATAGTATATTCAGACTTTTAACTAAAAACCGGCACTAAAAACACACGACATGATACACGCAATTCAAGAATTCAAGTTCCGTTCAGCATACTGCCATGAACGACGACAACACACTTAACAGAAACAATAAATATAGTATTAACTGAGGCAGTAGCATAAAATTGACTATGTGCTCTACAGACTTGTGAAGTCAAGGTATTATTTTAGATATCAAAGAAATAATTATTTTAAGGATAGGCCTATGCAATAATCAATAGTTGAGTGCACATACTGTAATATCTGCATTGTTTACAGGAGCAGGCAGCAATTGTGTGTAAGTCATTGATATATTTATTGAAGTATATCGTTATATCCCACCTCGAGGAGTACGTGGCTCAACACTCTGACATATTGTCCATGACCTTGGATGGACTCTCCAGTCTTCTAGACCACTTCCACATCAGCTGGCAGGAAGGTGCCGAGTGTGTTGGTCTGTTCCAGTACGTGGAGTTACTGCTGAGGTGTTCTTCCTTACCTTCAAATGTAAGTGTTCGTGATGCTGCGGAGGTAAGTGTAGAACAACTACTTGCCTGCTATCAACTGTACGTACGTTGTGTGTGTGAGCTTTTAATGAAGCATTTATAATCATTGGTTGGTATAACCAAAAGTCACCTAATATCACAATCATCAACTGTTTCTCATATTCACTGTGTGTCGATTGCTCGTATATAGTATTTACACGTTCATAACTGCCCCATTTTTTAACCAAAAAACAAAGAGAGAATTTGTATTGAACCACTTTTATGCTCCTGAGGCAAAGAACCACTTTGATGCTTTTATGTATTTTTGAAAATGTTTTATTCATGAAAATAATTTTGATGATTCAATTCTGGCCGCCCGAGGAAGCCAGTTTGACACTGATGAAACATCGCGACTGCACTTCCGCGAAAAAATGTGTCTCGTCCCTTCGAGTGTATGTGGCTGTTTACAAGTATCACAAGTACTTGGACCTCTGTCTGTTATATTAGCCTAGTGGCCTATTTCCTGCCATTATTATATGTTTTATACATTGTTTTTCCATCATCTTGTGTCCGTTCTCGTTGTGACTATATTTCCTTTCCTGTTTATTTACTTCCTTTTATCGTTTTTCTACCCGTGAATTAACCACTTTTGTTCTGCTTCTGCTATCCTTTGATGTAATCTCCGGCCATTTCACTTAACCACTACCTTTGCCCAGAAACACAAAAGTAGTGAAAAATGTCCAATACAGCACATCTGCACAGGTTCTGGCTGAGTAAAATTTAAAAATTTTACTCCGTGACAAAAATGTCTGCAGCAACCAGTCACGCAAATTTTCTGCTAGCTTGCCTCAACTTAGGCCTATCCCCATGAGGCCTAACCTCAAAACCTCCACTCGCAGCTATGCCTCCACAAGTATGATCCATTGCTGCCTTGCTATCCAGCCAACATTATTTGTCAGTGATGGAACTTATGTATACCAAATATGTTTCGTTGGCCAACCGTCACTGCACGTTCCTTGTATCCAATTTAAAATTGCTTACACTTACGAATTTACCATTTCTTCCCCAAGCCAATAAAATATTGAACACCATGGCTCAAAAAGCACATCATCTACAGCATCTCAAACTGGTCAGACTCGGCAAACTGTGCACAGAGTCACTAAAGACTGGCCCTCTCCTCACCACACTGCACTACAAGCCAGCCACCATCATCACCACCGCTAATAGGACAAAAACCTCCATTCTCAAACTACTCACACCAACCCTGCCTAAACCTTTAGGCTTACCTGAAAAACATCCAACAGAAGGACAGTCTACAGTATTCTAGAGAAAGGCCTCTTGTTTGCCCCGTCCACTAAATTCAACCACTTTGCCACAGTGAAAGATGTTGAGTTTCATGCGCAACTTCCGGCTCAAACATTTCTTTGACAACTTTCCTACACCCACACATAAAAGTCCCATAGATCCGGCTTTGTACAAGTTCTCACCCCCATCCAACTGGGATCTTCCCCCCCTACCATCCTCACATCCTCTCGAGCAGTTCATCTCGTTCATCCTCATAAACATCTCGGACCCTGACTTCACCAGCTAACTCCCTGACAACAGCTTCTGAAAGAAAAGCCATCAAAGATTTCCAGAACAACAAGGAAAGTGTCATACTGCCTGCTGACAAGAGGGCCACAACAGTGATCATGAACAAGTCTGACTTCATCCTTGAAGCAGAAAACCAGTTATTAGACAGAACCACCTACAAGATCCAGGAGACCTTACGAACAAGTTCTCCAAACTGAATAGTTTCTTTTATCACAAGGCCCTCTCCTTGACCTCTTCATAAAATGCCTCTCCAAACTCGGCACCATCCCTCAAGAAGTCTACATGATCACCATAGATGTTACAGCTTTATACACCAACATCCCCCACTCTTCTGGATTGTCAGCCATCAAACTCTACCTGAACAAAAGACCTCTAAACAGAAAACCTACCACCGCATTCCTTCTTGAACTGCCCAGACTCATACTCACCAACAACAATTTCAGATTCCTAAACAACCACTTTCTGCATATCAAGGGCACAGCAATGGGCACCCGCATGGCCCCTTCCTATGCCAATATTTTCATGGGAAAGCTTGAGGAAAACTTCCTTGCTCACAAACCAATCCAACCTCACTGCTGATTGAGATTCATAGATGATATTTTCATGATCTGAACCTCCACAGAAACTGCCTTATTGACTTCCTGAATAGCCTCAACTCAAACAGTCCACTCAAGTTTACATGGTCATACTAAAAAACACATGCCATATTCCTGTGACGCGCGACGCCCGCACTCCTCTTCCAACTTAGCCTGTCGTGCGCACCACACCCATGATTACGGAACAACAGAGGCGGCAGTACCGCTTGCACATACGGAAAAGCATCTGACCACGTGCGCGCAAGAGGCAGTAGTGCCTAGACGCCACCCCCGCCACGTCGAGTGTATACAGTGTGTGCGCCACCTTATGAGAACTACCATTTATTGGTAGGAAAGTGCCCCGTTCACAGAAACCCTAGTAAATTAGCTTTTTGTAAACACATGTTGTTTCTAGCACTCCCGTGCTAACTCCGTCAACGCGGGTAACACCACCAAGAGGTAGCAGTGTTTAAAGGCCGGGGGTAACCGTGTTGTGTAATTAAAATTCCTAATTAATACTTTTTCGTTATTAACTTCAAAAAGCGGCAGAAACACTCCTGCGCCTCGTGGACTTGCCCACGCAGCCAACTTTGCCGACTTATTCTTCTCATGTTAATTTTTCAAGTGCTTTTCGTTAATTTAATTCCAATTTAAATCAGTAGTGTTTGTGTGTCTAAATAATTCCTTAAACAATTTTAATGTTGTCAATTTTCTTTTGTGCCACGTAATTTAAATTATTTATTATAGTGAATTCATGAGTAACTGAAAATCATAAAAACTTTCCCACAAATCAAATTTGGGACACTTGTCCACAAGTACGTATTTTTCAAGTGTTCTGGGCCTTCGCCCCTGTATTTTGTAGTGTCATTTGTGTTTCGGCGGTTGCTTCCTGTGCTCGGCCGGACGAGGTTACCGGCGCAAGAAGGAATTGTCAGTTGGTGCTAAGTGGCAGAACGAGGCGGTCAGACGCGAGTCACTCCGGGCCCTTCAAGACTTTTGCACAATCACTAGTTTACCAATAGCTTCATTTAAATCTTGGGACCTTTAATTTTGTGTTTCATTGGCCCGGAGGTGCCCCTCGACCCCTGCAACTCAACCACCCAGGGGCTTAAAGTAAATCAATTATCCGTCACCCACGTGGTGTTTTCAATACAGTGTAGCCTACCGGTCGGGCCTAGGACCGGATCCGCTTAGCACACCACCGTGTTTGGATCTTGTATGGAGTATGGTGTTATACAATAAATACGGATATCATTGAGGTACGTATTTTATTGACTTGCCGCTTCACTACCTTCAGGGCACGGGGCCCTTCAACACGCACTACCCAGAGTGTTGCGTAGGGTGTTATCAATTGGTGCTTTGTCTGTGCTATGGGCGTGGGGAACGCCAAAAGATTCTCCTGCGTAAGTATTCACGACGACAAGCGGGGAGTGTTATTTCTACGCCACGGCCGTCGGCCGCATGGCCCTGTAAAATAGAGTCTCTGTCTCTCATTCTGAGTGCCCGTTGTCTAATAACAGGCTGGCACTACCGGGCTTTACTTTGCCGGTGCTATCCGGTGGAATTTAATACCTAACCACCACTCCTGCCCGCGTCACCTGGATGTTAAACTAACACTCCACAACGGTACCATCAACACCTCTGTCCACACCAAACCTACAAACAACCTACAGTATCTGCACTTCGAAAATTACAGTACAAAAAGTCACTACCATATAATCTTGCCGCAAGGGCAAAATGCATATGCTCCACCCAGAATGACCTAAATAAACAACGTGACCAGATAGCCATAGTTTTCATCAACAGAGGTTACCCCAAACCAGTTGTTCACCAACAGATTCAATGTGCCATCACAAACACACGAACCAAAACCATAAATTCAGACATCCCCCTGGTTGTTCCTTACCATGAAGGCTTAAAGAAACTCAAGACCATACTGAACTCTGGACACAAAATTCTGGCTCCTCACCACAGACACAGGACTTGTTTTCAAGACCCCCTAGATTGGTTTTCAAACGACCATCCAGCATATGCAATAAACTAGTCCGTCCGAAACTCCCACCAACGGCAACCTCCAACAAAATAGTCAAACCCAGAGGCTCCTATCCGTGTAATAGTTCTCGCTGTTGGTTCCTGCACCATTCACCAGCCATCTACCTACTTCAACAGCAGACTAACAAACCACACATATCCCATCCAAGGTAGCTACAACTGTGCTACAACAAACCTCATATACCAGCTCCAATACAAACACTGTGAAGCAGAGTACATAGGCCTCACCACCAACACTCTAAGCCAGAGAATGAATGGCCACAGAGCTGATGTAAAGCAAGCCCTAGCTGGATGCAACATCTGCCAACAAGGAAAGCCAGTTGCAGCTCATGCAGTTTTCCAAAACGAAGATTTTGGCTACTGCTACAGCACCAAAATTGTGAAATCCTTGCCATCTTCTTGCAATAATTCAGAGCTCACATGCTTGGAACTGGCCCGTCAATACATTACAAAATCCAGACAGCCTCCAGGCCTCAATATCAGATAATTCCATTTTGACACCTTTTCCCCCCTGTCCATTAAAAGCCATCACACTCTGATGTACATTACTGCCCCCATGTTTGAAATTTCCGCAATGCTTAGGTCGCCTTCCGGCCGCTAGGCTTGCAGGTAACAGCACACACTGCCGCTGGACTTGCAGTGTGCTATATCTTGCTGCCCAAGGAAGCCAGTTTGATACTGGCGGAACGTCGCGACCGTGCTTCCGCAGAAAAATGTGTGTCGTCCCTTCATGTGCGTGTACCTATTTACAAGTATCATCTGTAAGTATTTGTACCTCTTGTCTGTTATATTTTATTTTGATGATTCAATTGTTGACTTGGTGCTTCAGGCATAATGTTGACACATTTACCTAAATTGGTTTTTTACTCATGGGTGTTATACTGAATATTTTATATTTTTAATTTCTGGTGCTCAGGATTAGGGTGGGTCCTTTCCTTGGGTGCGTGTTATACTTGCATAAATACAGTATTTACACACACTGAAATAGTCACAAACTTTAATTTCATGAACTCCACTTATAAAACCATGATTGGCACAACCGTTACGAGGCTACCTGTAATAGTGAAGTGCCTCAGACATACAGGCAGCATGTTGATGGAGGATGTTTGTGTGTGTGGCAGGTGGTGGTGAAGGCCCTGCGACTGATGAATGTGACAGTACAGAACTATCTTCCTCCCAACTTGGCCCTGCTTGTTAACACCATAGAAGGCTCCATACAGGAACTGGGGCCACTGCTGCACCGCCGCTTGCACGACCCCAGTTGGGACATACGAGACAGTGCCCTCGAGCTGCTGCACACTGTCGCCGACATCTCCCATGTCAGTAAGTTGCTGTCGTCATGGTCAGATCCAAATATTTGTTTGTTTTATGAAAGAAGGTGTGTATATTCAAGTTGTATTATTGGTACTTATATGACATGCAAGACATATTTTGTGTGTGCAGGCAAGTTGGCAAAATTTGTGTGTGTGTAGTGGGAATAAAGACGTGTGGTGACCTTGTTGTTATAACTGGCAGACAACAGTCTACTTAATTATTAGTGTGTTGTAGTCAACATATCACAGTACGGTATGTAAGTTTTTATAATATTGGTAGTGTATTTATTATGAAATCTGCAATGTTAATGTGAATGGTAACTGTACAGAAATTATGTACTAAAACATAGACAGAGATGCACAAGTACTTACATAAACTGTACTTGCAGATTGGAGAACACACAAAACATAGCTGGACAACACATTTTTACGCTGCCACGAAGTTTCGCTGGACTGGCTGTCGAAATGTCGCAACCTCGCAAAAATGTGTTGTCCTCCTATGTTTTTTTGTGTTCCCCAACCTGCAGGTACAGTTTCTATAAGTACTTGTACATCTCTGTCTACGTTTTTGGTATTTAGTAGCCTAGCAGCCGTTTCCCACCATTTCTTTGTACAGGAATTATGTTACCGTTTTTAGATGCTGTCTTAGATTATTGATTTATGAATGGAATGGGGCAATATGTGATCGTTGTTTTAGGACATAATAAATAAAATAAATTCAGTATTTTTAAATACAAATTGAAATGTAGTTTTAATTTTGAAAGTGTATGCAGAGAATAATTGTGTAAAAAGATGGTGGGATGGGTCAGGTACCCCTTCTGTTGATGATGCTAATGATTAGTGACTGTCCTTCCCTCTAGACTTCCCGGCATTTCAGGAGCACATAATGGAGAATGGCTTGTGCAGCGTGGTCGTAGTGCTGGCAATGGACAACGGTGAGAGCTGCGTGCGAGCATCTGCACTCAAGTGCCTCGCAGCGATGCTGAAAGTGCCCAGGTACTGGGACGACTGCCTCAGCTCCCAGGATCTGCTTGTGAGTCATATTGTGTGTTTAATAACAGCTGAATAGTCTCTGCTTGTGTCGTCTCATTTTGTAACACAACAAGGATGATTGCACTGTCAGCAGCACAGTTTATTTTTGTTGAATTTAAGTGGGTGTTGCGTCACTGTATACACTTCCAATTCCAAATAATGGGCTAACTAACACACAGAATTATTAACTCACACAGAGTACAGATGTGATGAACAAATGAATGAAAATTCTTTTATCATTGGTAAAAAATTTTTTCTGTTTTTATAACATTTTTTATAATTAGTAAATCCTTGTTAATTTTCACATCTTTTTTAAACATTGAAAAACTATAAGTGATCAACATAGGTTATGACAAGGCATCTTCTTCCTGCGCAGAGTATTAATACATTTCTGTACGAGAGTTAGTTTTTATTTACTGTCTGTAAGTTCACAAGAGCAGCAAAATTTTCATTTTGATGTAATTTGTCATCAGAAATAGTGACTACAAGGTTAATAATATTTGGTACAAATATATAAATGCTTTTGTTAAGGGACTGTAGTATGCCAAATATGATGCAGAAAAGATTCTTCTGATTTTTCAGTTATGCAAACTAAAACTGTGTATGTTATGGCTGAAACAGCAGTACAAGTAGGTCAGTTTCTGTCCATCATTGTCTCCGCTACGTGGTGTAACCACTGTCGCTGGTGTCTAGTGGCACCCAGAAGCTTCAATAATGTGTTTGTTACAGCAGCTTGCACTCATAATCTTTACAGTTATATTAACACTGAATACGTATAGGTATAGAAGTTGCTAAGGAAAAGTCTGTGTCTACACGTTATGGCAGTCGGACGATTTTACATGCCACTATGTTGTGCCGTAGTTGTCTCTGTTTCTAATACTCGCTGATACACAACTGAATGCTTATGTGTGCTGTTTCTATTATGTTATTCATAAATCAGCTGTGCCCTCTGTCTTGTGTACAGTTCTCTAACTGCCAGCTAGAGTGTTCTCTGTTAATATCCAGCAATTGTGGCGATAGGGACTTCTATATATAGGTAAACCCCACTGAAAATAATATGGCCTATATTGAGACATTCACTTTTACGAAAATTTTCAAATGCACCAACCCGCTGTGTACGAAAAGCACAGTTGAAACATTTGTTTACAGTGATTGAACTCCAATAATTTTTTAATTGCTGTAATAATAGTACAGTAATGATAACAGTTGATACCTCGCACATTTATGTTGCAATATCTCGCACTTTTGGCGCTACAGTGCGGCAGTTTTGAAGGTGGCATCTATCTCTCGCACACTTGGCACTCAGATGCAGCAATTTTTAAAGCTTCAGTCATAGCAACATCTCTTTCACTTGCATTTGTAGCACTATGATGTGGTGCATACACGTATCTGTCCATTTTTGTACACGTCGCGCTGTTGTTCTTGCAAACTCTGTCAGTTTCCACCATATGCTGACTGTAGTATCTTGTTAGTTTTTTAAATGTTAATACTGTGCTTATTTTGAATAAATTACGTGGCTATTTAGTCAAGTTGAAATTTTTTTTCCCTGTTTGCGATAGTAGGCATAAGTAAGTAAATCATTAGATATTTCTACAAAACTAAAAATTATTACAGAGTGTGGAGTGGTGAATGTCCATAAAAGAGAGATCGGTAGACGATACAATCTGAAACCCTCCTCACTGTTCACGATTCTTAAAATTAAGGACTAAATAAAGGCTGCTGTTCTGCAACAAAATGTGTCAACAGGTAATGTGCTGCAGACCATTCGGATTTAGAGGATGTGCTATTTGAATGGTTTAACCAACTGTAGTGGTATACTCTCGACCTCACACACACAATCACACTCAGTAGAGATGAGGTTCTAGCTCACAGGGTTAATGATCGTTCTCGAGATGAAACTCGTATTATTCAGTTCATGACGAGATCCCAAAACAGCGTTCATAATAATGTAAGCCTTAGCCCCGCTAAGTAAGACCTAGCACCCAGCTATGTCCTGAATGTGTCACGTGCTAAAAGAACTTAAAATTGCGCACTCGCTGCGCACCAGCGTTGCCTGCTCGCACACATATTTTTACTGTTTGTTTAACATGTGTCACACAAAGAAACTGCAAGAATAGCAAAATTATTAAGGTTCCGACTTGTTACTGCTCCGGACCCTGCTCTTGACGCAGTGCTCAGCCATCTTACGCTCCCAGACTCCTAACACCCTCCTTCTCCGCCGGCAGGTACAAGACAAAATCCCTTGAGAACATCGCTGGATTGCGGGCGCTTCGGGAATACTCGGCTTGCTTCGGTTACTCTCGTCACTCCACAATCATTTATGTGGAAACATGTTAAATATTTCAATTATGCAAATTACTGTTAAATACTCCTTATAAATTTCCACAATTATAGAGAGGAAAAAAATTATTCAACTTAATTACTACTAACCAAATGTGTTCACACAACCCTGAGGTCAGTCACTCCAGCTGTGATGTCACCCGTCCATGTCTGATCCGACTGGCGACAGTGTGTCGCGCCCCAAATACCCACAACTGCAGCTTCAGTAAATGGGCACGACTAACACAAAAACTACTGAAAATACGCAAAAATGTGAAAAGGCAAAAACTTCTCAAATTCTCGCGAGCTCTTAAACCAAAATCATAACTCTACGTCAATTTTGACGGTACCGCATAAATTTAGCTGACCTCTGAGTGTTGCAAAAACTGAATATGTTCTTTAAATCTGTAAACTATAAAGCATACAATGACATCATCACCAAAAACACAAACTTGCATTGCTGTAGCATGACCAGTTAGTTAAATAGGGCATTCCCATAAATGGCTTATATTTATTTAAAGCTTGCCACGTGGTCGCATAATACTAACAATTACTTTTAAGGTTAGGTAATACAAACATAGGGCTTAATTACTTAAAACAATAACACATGAACTTAAAATACATCCACTGGTATATGACAGTCTTGAAAGGTAGCCAGGCGACTGTTAGTTTCTTCCAGAAAAACTTTTATTATTTACATCTCTTTCTTGAACTCACACATAAAAAGAACAATCAATGACGGACTTGGCATTTATACTTCGGCCCTTACCAGCAAACCATATATCCCAGTATTTTTTAAGTCTAAAACAACATACCATAAGCGATAAACCAAAAAGGAAACCTGCTGGTAAGGTCTGGAACTTCACAACCCCCCAGTAAAATTTATGTAAACTAAGCTTTAGAAAATTTTACTATTTCGAATATACTTGTTACCAACGCTAATCCTAGTTCAGTGCATTACACAAAAAATAAACCAAAAATGCCAAGGCCATCAGTGCACATCACACATATTACCTGTGCACCACTCACAGGTCCGAGCCGACAGGGCAATAAAAGACAATATTTAAAGTCAGACTTATTAGACATAATCACATGACACATGACCGCTTCCTTATTTGCATTTTACAATTTGTACACAACCTTCACAAATACATAAACAACTTCAACACATATGAAAGAGGAAAAGGGGAAAGAAAAAAAAATTAATATCGTGACTTGCTCTGAGACTACATGACCTCAGTGCTTTAACAGAAAACAGAGCGCAGACTCATTTAAACCCTGATTTAACTACAAAATTTCAAGGCTTTGACACATCACTCTCACGCCTGCCTCCACATATGACACGCCAAAACTAACAATACGGGAAATAGTATGACACCCCAAAAAAAACTTGAACCAAAATCATGAAACAAACTTATGCTGGCAAACTTTTAAATGGCTTTAATAAAAATGAATTATAAATGCCTTTGACGGTACCATTTTCTCCTTATTCACTTATTTCCCAAGAGTTGGGACCTGCTTGCCTGCGGATCACAAAAGGGCCATCAAAAACCAAGAATAACTTTTTAGTCTCTTTATTCCGAAAATCACTGTGGTCTGCAACACGCAGTAGCACCCTATCCCCTATCCTGAAAATAAAAAGAGTTACTCTGTTGCTTGCCACGCCGTTCTGCAGCCTTTTCCAGTTGTTCCCTCACCAGTCTGTACTTTGCCTCCTTACTTAAAACTGCTTCTTCTGGAAAATCTAATTTTGCAGCTATCTTGTCATGTACTATAGTGTCCTGTACTAAACTCTGAGGCGAGAACCCGGTGCTGCTGTGAATGTGTAAGTTAAGAAATTCATTCGTCAGAGGTGGCATCGGCCCAACCTGTATACAGTAGAATCTCGCTATAGCGAGCTCGCTTATAGAGAGATCCCTATTATAGTGAGGTATTTTTGAGAAACCGTCAAAATATTACAAAATTATTAAATATTTTATAAAAAAACTAAAAATTTTTGCACAGCAAGATTATGTGAAGCAGGCTTGCGAAAGTTTCTTGCCTGTGTGAACCAGGCTTGCACGGACTATAGTGACAGTGATTCGTGCCACTTACTTTTGTTATCAGTTTGCAGCGCGGCTTCTGTCACACTCTTCCCCCCACCCCCTTCCATGCTCCGGCGCACGTGTCACATTTCTTCCGCCGCCTTGCTACCTCTCCGTGCGCGCCTTTCTGCCACCCTCCCACTTCAACCCTGCCGGCCAACAAGCACTGCTCTAAAAATAGAGTCCCGCCCTTTCTGGATTTCCCCTTTTTTACATGTCATCCTTTTCAATATTCCCATTGTGTTTTGAGGTCATTGTGCTTTCAACTGCGCTTGGTTTGAGTAATTCTATTTTTAGCTTGTGCTTAACTATTATTGACAACCTCACGCTATTTTATTTGGATTTCGATTTTGGTAAGTTTTTGGATTACGATTTTGGCTAGCATTGTTGACGACCCACGCAGTTTTCTTGGACTTAGATTGCGATTTTGAAGTGATTTGACAATATGAGCGGTAAGAGAAAGACCTTGGACCTCGCTACGAAGTACGAGATCTTGAAGAAGATATAGGATGGCAAGGGGTCTAAAGCAGATATTGCAAGGGAATATGGCCTTACAACGTCAAGCTTGTCGACAATTTTAAAGAAAAAATATGAGATAATGGCTGCAGTTGAGAAGGAAGGTCGGAGCATTAAACTTAAAAAGTTGCGTGGTGCTAACAATGAAGATGTGGAGAAAGCTTTGATTGCCTGGTTCAACCAGATGCGAGGGCAAAATGTACCGATCACGGGACCAATGTTGCGGGAAAAGGCCAACACATTCGCCACAATGCAAAAAGTTGAAGACTTTAAATGCTCTGTTGGTTGGTTGGATCGTTTCAAGAAGCCATACAACATCTCATTGCACAAGATTGTGGGAGAAAGTGCGGCAGTTCCAAGTGGTGCGGTGAATAAGTGGCTGCCTGTGCTGCACACAATTTTGAAACTGTATTCACCACGGGACGTGTACAACGCGGACGAAGCGGGTATGTTTTATAACTTGATGCCGGATCGTACACTTGCGGTCAAAGGAGATGCCTGCATGGGGGGGAAACGCAGTAAAGAACGTCTAACAATGCTGCTGTGTGCAAACATGGACGGAAGCGATAAACTGAAGCCGTTTGTGATTGGGAAGTCGGCCAAACCTCGCGGCTTTAAGGGAAATATTGTACCATGCCGGTACGATTACAATAAAAAAGCGTGGATGACTGGTGACCTGTTCACAAAGTGGGTGAAGGCATTTGACGCACGTGCCGGCGTCCGAAATAAAAAGGTTGTTCTGTTTGTGGATA
>PNEQ01121709.1:0-14699 GCA_003012365.1 Medauroidea extradentata | reverse complement strand
TTTTTGTTGGTATAACTTTTTCTTGTATTTTGACCAATTTTTGAGTTTTGGCAATTTTAGCTTATTATTAAATTTTCCCTGGTGAAGTGAGTAACTTCAGGTGTTGCAAGCTTCTCCAGGCTGTAGGATTTCTGGCGCCGACGTTGTGGTTGATCGCTTGCTTCATGGAATTCTCTCCATGACGTAGGTTATTGACGCATGTATCACTCCGCCGTGTGCGTTATTTGTTACCATGTCCGTTGCCGTGAGGGAACAGTGGGTGCCGGGCGCTGGCCCGAGGCGGAGGTGAGGGGATAGTATGTGCTGGGCGCGGGCCCGAAGCGGTCGCAAGTTGCAGGGTAGTTTTGTGCTGGGCGCGGGCCCGAGTGGAGGTGAGTGCAGGGCAGTTTGTGGTGGGCGCGGGCCCGAGGCGGTCGCAAGTTGCATGGTAGTTTTGTGCCGGGCGCTGGCCCGAGGTGCTCGCGGTGTTGTATACCAGTTTGTCTTTCGGTCGCAACGAACAAGTGGTTCGTATTTATTTCGTTTGTTCGGGCATGGTAACGCCGGACATCTGACCATTTTCCAGTTTATTTATGTGTTGACCAAACCGTCAGTTGTAAAATATTCATGAAGCAAGCAAAAAAAATATTAAAGGTAAAATTAAAAAATAAACAAACAGTTGCCTTATTACGTGAGTCTAATTTGCAATATCATAACAATAGTTTCCGTCTCCTTTTAAATGACTAAACTGAGCTATCCGGCGCACTTCACCACATAACCTCAACGCCAAGTGCCAACAAACCATAACAATGGACCACAGCAACAAGCAGCAGACGCAAGGACGCGTCACTGTACATGCCATTTCAAGAGAACACCTTGAAATGTTAATAAGAGATCTTATTTTTTTTTTTTTACCGTTTGGTTAACTGTTCACAAATTTTCTGCAATGCTACCGCGAATTTAGACAGTTACAGTACGCATTTAAAAGGGGTGGGAAGTTCATTACTCAGGTCAACAAATGTTTCCACAAACTCGTCACACTTCTCCATGATCATCAATTGTTTTATCAATAATGCCTATTTTTTTTATTATATTGCCGTTATACAACCATCTAAACACGCTGCACTAAAATGGAAATGACTTTAAAACACATCTTTTCATAATGTAACATTTTCAAACACGTTTCGTAAAATTTAGGTTAGTTATCGTTTGCGTAAACAAAGACAAACGAACGCACGTAAAGAGATCAATGTTGCCAACGCAGGTACAGCGATCGATAGTGCTGGCTGCAGCAATTCTCTTGCCGCCATCTTGAATTTATTGCGCCGTGAGTGCTAGCATTACACGCGATCACGGTCAATCTGTTACGGGTTTGCACGTGATCACCAATGGCGGATTGTATTTATTCGTTTTACGCGCTTGCGTTGGCTATCCTGAGTGTACCTGCTCGCTGTCTGTGGAACGCTACATCTCACGTCAGTTATCTATGATGACGGTACACAAACGTAAACCAATGCTGTATTTTTCTTGCAGTTGCAGTTTCCTTTCAGTTTGTTTAGAGAAAATTGCATACATTATTTTTATAAAAATTACGTTTTTTTTACAAAAGTTGACCGTATTACGCGGGAAATCAGGCACGTGGCAAAACGTAATAGGTGGGAAAATTAACCATGGCTCTTATGACAAAAGTGATGGAACCAAACGAACCAAACGACTCAGCTGGGAAAACGTATCTCGTGGGAACGTCTTAAGCGAGTTTTACTGTATTTAAAATGTTTACTGATTTATAAACACATACTCAAAAAGATAAAAATTCTGAAATAATGTATGTTAACACGTAATATGAAAATTGTTAGAAAAGTTAAACTGTGCCTAGAAGAAGTATTTTTTTTTGTCTGGCACCAGAATTTATGTTTTTGTTTATAGCAATCTTATTTTTTGTAACGCGAGAATGTCAGGATATTCCAAACCCTGCTGGCTAGCATATTCTAATAGTTTCTTGATGTGTTATACTACCTGGATGAGTGTTACTGAAGCTAACATGTTCATCTTCAGTTTCATCAGATTCATTTGCTTCTTCCCCATCACTACACATTTTTTTTTTTGACAAAAGCTTCCTCACAAGTGTTGAAAACCTTGCTCATGATCCTCAGAGCTGAGGCATGTCGTTTTAGCGCCCTGCGTGTTAAGACGATATAGTTGTTGACGAACTAGCCAGAATAGCTCTCATCAGTCATCACCAGACTGTTTCCGTACCTCAAACACAGCATCTAGCACCTGCTGTATAATGCTTCTAACATACCCATATGCCTTACCTGTGCTTCCTCAATAATCTCTCGAATTCCCCGGGGTCTGAACTTTATCTTGTACCACTTCATTACTCGACAGCCATCATTTTTATTGTGAAAAGCTTTTTTCTTCCTGCTCTTATGTCCAAAACCGACATTTCTGCTCCATTTGTCACAATGGGCAAGATATATGCCCAGTATAATACCAATTTGTTTACACTTCAGCAGTACCCTTCACTGTCACATCAAATCAATCAAACATCCACAGAAAGCATCACTTTGCTGTCCTCTCCTCACTACTTCTTTCCTGCTTCCTCCTTTGCTTTCCAACATGCTACCAAGATATTTAAAGCTATTAACTTGGTCAACTTTTTGGCAATAATGTTTTATGTACTTATGCTTTGTTTGCAGTTTGCATAGTACACACCACAATATAAAATAGTGGATGTGATTCTATGTACTTATTCATACCTCACACGAATCTCGGTCATCAAACAGTTAATTTATTTACTCCTCATAACATTACATTCACACAATATTAAAAAGGAAGTCAAAATATTTCACTTCCTCTGTTATTTCAAATGTGTTTTTTAACGTATGTAATTACCTGAATGCCACATATTGTGAAGTGTTCAGCCACTTCCCCATCTTGTTTAAATATTATTAAGTGTTTTTATTTTCTTATTTAAATTTATATGTAAATCATTCTTAACAGGCTATATGCAGTTTCAGGGTGAGTGTGTTAGGTGTCCGGTATGATACAACAGAATTCAATAACTTAGTACAGTGGAACATCGTTAATACAAAGTTCTCATTAATACAAAGTGATTTTATTCCCCTTGGAATGGGACAAGAAAGGAAATAATTACTTTGATGTTTAATAAAAATGTTGTTTATGTGTTAAACCATGCAATATAAAGTTCTCAAGTAAAATGAAGTCATTGTGGTGAAAAGACTATTTGATTTGTGGGGCTGAACAGAGTGACCAAAATTTTAGAAACTTTTTAAGGTTTTAGTGAACACCTGTTAATACAAACCTCATTATTACAAACAGCCAAAATTTTGGTCCCTTCAGGTTTGCATTAAAGAGGTTTGACTGTAATTGGGGACATGTTAATTTTAATTCATCTTTTCAAAATTAAATATAAATATAGTCAAGGAATTTTAAAGTAGAGTCATTTGCTTATTTTCCTGGCTTGTTTGGTTTCAAATTGACCACAGTAAAATTTTAATTATTTTTAATGATATAACTTTTTCTTGTATTTTAACTAATTTTTGAGTTTTGGCAATTTTAGCATATTATTACATTTTCCCTGGTGAAGTGAGTAACTTCAGGTGTTGCAAGCTTCTCCAGGCTGTAGGATTTTTGGCGCCGACGTTGTGGTTGATCACTTGCTTCATGGAATTCTCTCCATGACGTAGGTTATTGACGCACGTAGGTCAGCCGTCACAGGGGGTTGCTTAGGGTATTGCGCCGCGAAAGTAGTTCCACTGTTGCGCACTTTTTGTCCCCAATTATTATATTTGTGTGGATAAACAATTTTATTTCAATGTAAAAACTATATATTCAAATTTTGGAATCGTTTGTTATGTGTTTAAGTGTCATTTTACTGCTTTTTGGGGAATTGGAGTCTGTTGTATCACTCCGCCGAGGGATACCTTAGCTACCATGAGCGTCCATGATTCGTCAGTCGTGCAGGGATGGCGCGAGAGTAAGGACGACAGTCGTGCAGGGATGGCGTGAGAGTAAAGACGTGTGTCGGGCAGATGGGGGAGAAAGTCTCGAGGACGTTGGCGTGACTAAAAGGGACATAGACCGGGCCGAGTTTATTCGTTATAGATATTCCTTAATTTTTTCATCAGTTTGTTTCCTTTTTTTTTACTAAGTTAATAACTGGGTAGAACTTAACCCATACGACAAGTCGGACGGAAGAATCATGGTAGCTAAGCATCTGTCGAAAAGTGAATTTAAATGCAAATTGCAATATTTTTATTTATTTTTGTTATACTGAACGGTACCGCATATTATGAAATGTAATGCACCTATATAAATAAATATAACTACTGACGAATCTTGAGTGTCTCACTTCAAGTTAAAACCTGGCTAATGGTGTAGAAAAACTGATCCAACTGAGCTATCCGGCGCACTTCACGAAACATAACCTCAACGCCCACTACAGTGACTACAATAACAATAGACCACAGCAACACGCAGCAGACGCAAGGACGCGTCACAATATACTTACGTGCAATAAAAGCAGCTAAGCCCCGTTTACAATGTTTAAATAAGGAATTATGCATTAAAATATAATTTATATTACAGTAGACAGTGAGTGAATATGAAAATCATAAGAATGTATTACGAACATAGTGAATAAAATGTATGTGGACTACCAACTACCATGTGTGCTGACGATTATTTCAATCAAGCCGAGTTGCTTTACAGTAGAAGACACAAGCATTCCAACTACACTTGAAAAATATTGTCAAAATCTTCACAGAGAGAATAAGTATTTGCGAACCCAGTGTCAAGGCGGGAGCGGTCGGCAGACAACAGACCCAGCTGCTGGACAAGTTGTGGAAGCACTTGCACCTGCAACTTGCCTTCTTCAATGTTCTGCTTCAGCAAGGCCTGGTAGGCCTTCTGTGAGTCCACCAGCTCCTGTAGCAGCCTGTAAACCACAACAAGTAGCAGCAGATGGCCATCAGCCAAGCCCCTTCGCACAGTACAACAGTCACTGTTCAATGAAATAACAGTCACAAAAACTATCTCGACTCTTAGTCCAGACAACTGTTCACTTTTGTTTTCACACCATAAGGTTGTAAAACACATGAAAGTTACTTCCAATTATTGTGTGCTCAAATCACTTTACTAGGTACATGAATTCCCTAATAAATTATTTACATACTGAATTACAAATCAAAATGAATTGAAATTGCAGCAATTTTAAAATATCCATTAAACATCTGTTAATGTGACAAGTAAAACTACCCCTATGTAAATAAGGGAAAAATTAGAAATGTAAAGCTGAAAAACATAAAGAATAAAATTACAGATATATTTTGGTCTGAGAAAGAAAAAATATCCACAAATATTGATTGAAAGAAAAAGGAACACTACTGTTCACATTGAAAGAGACACCGTTGCACCATATGAACAAAGTCTGTACTTTAGTAGATGGATGTAACACAGAAAACAAATTTTCATGTCACATTGAAACAAAATGTTTTTGTGACATGTGAAATTGTAAATTTTTTGCGAAATTCCCGATTTTTGTTTGAAATAGAAAAATTTGTACATTGTGGAAATTAAATAAGAATTGTGCCATTTTTTACATGTACTGTAGCACAAAAAACATCTTTTATTCAAAACATTGATTGTATGTAAATCAACTAATCTGATTCTTGACTGCAGAAGCCGGTTTCAAGACAGGAAAATTGTGCTCGTTTAGGTTGATGCAATGTGTTTATTTATTCTGATTTTTCGAGCTACCCATTTACTATTTCTGGCAATATTTAGTCATAAAATTAATATATTTTTTAATATAGCAAAATGAATTTTAAAAAAAAACTAGAATGTTTGTAACATCACTGAGACTTATAATTTGCCAGAATTGAAGTGTCTGAAAATGACACAAATAAAAAGTTTTCTTCACGCAAACCGTAAATAAAATGCAAGGAATGAATTACATCATCCAGCATAAATTTTACCGACGGCAAAAATATTGAAAACAACTAGGATAAAGTTGTTGCATTTTAAATACGAAATTTAGAGATGAAAAACAAATGTACACATTCAAGGTATTTAGATTATGCTACTCAAAAGTTATTCAATCTTTATTGAATTTTTTCAAGTCAAATTAATACCTACACTAGTTCATAAAATATGACGTAAATATGTTTATATCTCATTTTGAATTGTTGGGTATCATAGAAAACAGCGGAGGTGCAATATAACCTAACTAAATGCAGAATTTTTTGCATATTTTAATAAAAAAAAGTCTTGATTTTACCACTGGGATAAGTTACAGTATATGAATCTGGTGTCTTCTGTAATTTAATAAACTTAATTATCAACATATGTTGCAACAAATTTGTAAATTACCAACCATTAATAAAAATATCCTTATAAAGAAAATCATTTTATTTAAGAGTGCGTGGTACATAATTCAATGTTAAAAGCATTGACCTATAACTGTAGGTTTCTTGAAGCCAATTTGCGAAAAATAATCAATAGCAATCCTAGACAATAGTTTTAGCCAACGTTTTAAACAAAATTGATTCCAGTGTTACAAACTTCTGAGGTACAATCTCTGATGCCGGGACCTCGTACATTTAACTGCGGCGCAAGAGATCACGCGTAACAAATTAGTAATTCTGGCTAAATATTTATTCATAAAGTTGGCAGATACCATTATTTAGGATTGTCATTGAGTATTTTATCCATATTGGCTTCGAAAAAAGCAAAGCTATCAAATGTTGTTTTCAGCATTTATTTACCTATCACATACTCTTAAACATTTAAAACATTTAACAAAACATTTAACTTAATGGCACTGTCTAATATAAATTGTGACTAATTTTTGATCTTATTAAATTTTTTTATCACTCATAGTTTTTGTGCAATGACTCGTAAACATCAAAATTTGAATTTTACTGTTTTATGTGTACGAGTAATTAGTAATTACGCATAAACTATGACAGATAAACAAATTTCATAGGAACAAAAGTTAATCACAATTTATATATAAAATAAGAAAAAGATACTATCTGGTATAAATATAAAAATACGTATGTTGATGACAATTGCTGTAGATTGCACCCTTAATATACTTGGCACACATATGAGACAGGTGAAGTATCCTTTTGACATGTAAAAAATTAGCACATTTTATGACAAAATTACACGAAAAAGTTAAAAGGTTAACAAAATCATCTCATCAAAATTGATGAAATGACGAAAATATTTTCACTGAAAACAAGTGTGTCAAATGCCCTGGTAAATCTTTTGTACCACACTTGGAGGACATAAGTTTGAATCCCAGTCTGGCAATCCCAATTTCAATTTTCTAGGGTTTTCAAAAATCATTCCAGGTGACTGCTTGAAGGTTCTTTGATACTATATAGCTAAGGACCCCTAAAAATGGTGACTCACGAAATTAGTGAAATATCGTGAAATTTGGCTTAGTTAGAAGTTTTCCATGAATTTCAGCACAATTTCGTTAAAAGCGATGTTACGCGCGAATTCAGATGCCTTGGCGGATGTTTTGTCACAAATAAATTCAGGCACAATCGTCAAAATGTGTACATTTTCCTTTCAATAATTTCTGGATTTGTTTAACTATCATGTAATGTATGATTATGTTAGTCCATGCATGCCGTTTTAATATATATTTAATGTTTTTCATTAGTATTTAAAGGGTTTAAATAACGGAAAGACAGAGAAAAAAACTTTTTTTTAAACATTCGACCAAGTAAAAAACCGGATATTTACATTTTACAGATGGTGGTCGTAGATACACTCACGCAGATACATATATTAATTTCTAAACATATTTTGGAATTGAAGTGTATCATCTCACGCATGGCCATGGTGAGGTTAATTCTACTACAGGTTAGAAAGATCAGTGTTATAAGTTTGTCACAGGGAAAATTTCTGCCGCTTGAGCGCTGGTATCGGTAGTGCACCAAACTGACCAATTACAGAGATTTCCTGAATTGCAAGATAAACGAAGTTGATAATTTAAAACGTGAAATTGGTTTCTTTTCGCTATAAAATTTAATTACTTCTATCATTTCCAAGGTTATTTAAATTTAATTTTACTACGGTTTCGTATTCATCTGGTACATTAATGATTGAAGCAAAACTAGTGGCAGAAATTTTCACTGTGCCAAGCTCTCCCATAAGAAAACGTACCTATTTTATTATTTCTAACCTGTAGTAGAATTAACCTCAGCCACGGTCACGCGGTACACAGGTCTCAATATATTAACAATATGGCGGCTGAGCGATGGTAGCTGCAGCAAAAGTTTGAACTACCGAGTTGCGATACATACCCCTATATACGCTTACGGAAACTTCTTTGGATCCACTCTTTCGAGTAAACCGTTCGGAAACGCCATGCGATAAAGATCTATCAAGGGGGTAGCCATGCCATTTACTCCCAGGCAAACACTTGAAGTCAGTGAATATGTGCCCTTGTTGCTTGAACATTTATACACGTGGTCACTGTATCCCGTAAACATTGTTTCCACCACAAGAACCAATGTATTTTACTCGAAGTTTGAAGAGCAATAAGAGTAAAAAGATTTATTGAATAGCAGATGTGCCATGGTTATCTCAGTCTACGTAGATTGGGAAACTAAATTGAGAAATAAAATTAAAACTCAACAATATGATTGCGTTTTGAAACACATTTCTGTGAATACCGACATCGCCTACTGTTTGTGCATGGAAACCATTGTTGAACTAACTTAATGCATGTATGATAGTTTCTGCTATTTAATTAACAATTTGTGTGCTTGTTTGTTTTATTGCTATTAGCAAGCAGGTACACATCGTCAGTGACGTACATATGTGTAAATAAACTATATATGTGGCAGTATTTTCAGGTTAGTTCGCTAGGTTTATCTACATAAACAATTGTTTAACCACATAATTTACACTAAGCAGATGTAAAACATGGCCTTTTTACTCATGAAATGTAACGGTAGCAGATGTATTTCACGTAACCTGATTACTTTTTAAACCCAAATTCAACGCATGTAACCACTTTCATTCAAATCTGTTCATTCTACAGTATCAATACCATACATGGCGCTTATGAAAACCTAACTCAATCTACTCGATGCTGTGTGTTGGTCAACAATAACTAATTGTTCGCGCAAAACTGGCATACCTACGTTGACTTCAAGGCAGTCCCAACATGCCATCTGTATACTCCTACCTCCATGGATCTACCGGCCCTCAAAATCTCAAAATGTTCAACTCGAGCAGGGTAGATAACAGCCAGCAGACGACACAATGGAAAATGCACGTAAAAAGTAAACAGACAGACAGCATGTGTACATAATAGAAAATATGTTGTAAGGCAGATTGAATGCACGTTCACGGAAAATATGATGTCAGATCGTAGTATTTTTGTTAAACACGAAGTCTGGAGCAGTTTATCAAGTAAAAATGTCGACAGAGTACATAATTCAGGTATGGAATAAATAATTATTACTAGTAGTCAATTTTAATGCTACATACGTATATTATACCAGCACAAAATTATATTTGGCACTGTTTTAACCTGGTCTAATAACATAGGTCCACAGATCGGCGACTGAAATTACAGCTTCTGCACATTTTGCCATATTTTTTAAATAGGGCCGCCAAATACATAATTACTCTTTGCCTTCGGATTTATGACTCCTCATTAAGCATCAAATGACTGAGTAGATCCAGTCACATGACCAATGATACCCAGTAGGATTATACCTACTTTGTTTCCGTAAGTGCCCTATGACTAAACGCACGTTTGTTTACATCACCTTATTTTTTCTATGGTTTAAATTTTTAATGTTTCATTTCAGTATTTTGGGGATGTTGCGTTATGTTCGTAATTTTAATTTTTGTAATGGAAATAAACCAAAAACATTAACTTACGAATCCACGTGCAATAAACGATACCACAAACTTGCTCTGAGTTGCAAGGAGTAGGAACACAAATTTAAATGGCTAAAACGTGGTGAAACATAATTTTCAGCTATTCCTTCACTGAATAAATACCAAACAGTTTATCTGTTTGTGTAGGGACGCTAGACGAATTATCTTCATTGAGTCATATTTTTTTTGTAACAAAATATTTTAATTTGCAAATGTAGGCCACACTGAAAGGGACTGAATAAACTGGAGGAAACTTTTAAAACTACAAAACGTAAGAGGAACTCAGGATAAATAGTTTCAACAAAAAGGATTATACAGTCTGGTAACAAAAAAATCAATTATTTTAATTTGCACAATTGATATGAGGCATATATTGTAAACATTAAAAATGAATTAAAATGAGGCAAAATCAAAACTGTTTAGTTGAATATAATCATTCTTGATAGCATTACAGAAAAAAAAATTTACCGCTTAAAAAATTTTTATTGCATTTAAATATTTTTACACCACTTTAAAGTTATTAACATAGAATTTTTTAACCGCATTTTGACACTTTGAAACACCAAAATTGGCGATTTCTATTCACCATTTTTAGGAGTCCTTATGTATAGCATAGGTCCTGACAGAAGAAGAGAAAAAAAAGAGAGAGTGATAGAAAGACAGAGAGAAGAGAGAGGAAAAAAAAGACACCAGAACTGCATTCCTGGTTAGTGCTATGTCTCATCACTAGGAATATAGCATTTGGCTATAGAAAAGATAGATTATTTTAATAGTATGAATATTTATTGTCTGTAATTAATCTTTTCCTTACCTCTTTCATGTTATCTTAAATTACTTAAATTTTCTTATATTTTATTTTAATGCTTTGCAAGTTTAGTTTTTCCTTGGAATCTATAGGATCAGTTAATGAATGCCCCTACCTACTTAGTTACTTGATATTATTAATTCAATTTTTTATTTTGTGTTAGGACTCATATCTAAAATTCATAATTTTATTTTATTCTTGTTTTATTTTTATTTAATTTTTGTTTGTAATAATTCTCCAGCCCTCATGCCTGTGTTAGTGACATCGTGAAGGCTTGAGGAATAGCTGCGAACGAGGGGGCGTTGTCTAGAGACAAGAACAGTCTTGGCCGAGCGATAATACCAATATGGCGTATTTTTTATTACCTTCTCGCTAGCACTGAAAGCTTGCGCCATCGTAATGGTTTTGTATAGTTTTTGGACGGCCAAGTTTGTTAAGCTAGGGAGTCCGTAGATTGTTAAGAAGAGTCTACGAGGCCGAAATGCCATTAATTACTTAGTGCGCAAGATTTGAAAACAGCAGCATTGGTGGCTTGGTGATGCCATTTCCATAAGAGACGTGACTGGTATGACACAGTCTTGTTTTATCGCATCAGACACTTTTTTTTTTTTACTATAAATGAGTGCTTTTAAGCAATGTTGATATTTGGAATGAACTAGGAAGTACTTTGATTTTGTAGAGTAACTATGATTTTCGGATTTATTAAGACTTTTGACCCATTTGCCTTGTTTTATCTGAACTCTCAAGCCTACGCTCAGAAAGAGACAGCGACTAATCGCTGGCATTTTAAATAATTTATTTTGTGCCGTGTACAAGACTAAAACTTCACAAATAATTAAAACAATTTATTTAGTATTTCAGTAGGAGAAACACTCATTAAAGAACTCTGATTTTGAACCTTTAAAATTACATTACTTACATTTGAATTACACATGGTAATTTATTCTGAAATTATGTTACATCACTTTGAAATCTTTTTAAGGAATATTATCATTATTTCGGCCAGAAATTCAAAATATTAAGGATGTGGTAGTTACCTACACTGACAAGCTTACATAGCTAATAATGTTCAGTTTAAGTCAGCATTTTTTATTTCCTGAATAATTACTTTTATCATTTTAGTTATTCAGACTAAATAAATAACTGTTCTATTTAATCACTTTATGTTGGATTATTGTTCTCGTGTGGATGAAAGTACGTACTAGTAATTGCTTGTTGAAACCAGATGTGGCTTATGAATATTATTGAGGTCAAAACTAGTAAGGGTTCATGTATGCTTTTATGGCACAAATATCACAGAATTTGTATGGTACACCACAGTACACAACACCCATATCATTTTACTCTGTAATACACCAAGTAAAGAGTACACACAGGGACAAGATTTTGTGGTGATATTTTTGGTAAATTTTGGTTTTAAAATCAGATGTTTCAGTGTTATTTCGGTGTAATTATTTTTGTGCTGCATGTACTTTCCAAAAGACATTAAATTAAATACGCTATGCTTACCTTTCATACAATAAATAATATAATGAAAATATTAAGCATATACAAAAGGCATAAAACACTTAACCTTTCAAAAAACAATGGTTTACTGAAATATAATTGAAAAAAGTATAAAGTTACCTTAAAGTCTTCAGGGACCGAAAAATTTAAAACAGATGAAAACTGTTAGTTTTCCAACTATGCACACCAAAATTTTACACTAAAAACAAGTATATAAACCATAACCCCAAATCAGTGGACCCCAAAGAACACTATAAAGACTATTCAAGTCAATCAATGATTTTAAATACACTAAAAAACTATCATTCATGGTTTACTGTCTGATGAAATAAAAAACACTAGGCATATATGCCAATCGATGCCAGAAAAGAAACTACACAATACAACAATTGCAGTGAAGTTCTGTTCTATCCATGCACAAAAAAGGGGAGTGCGGGAAAAAGAAAAACCCGGTGCCTATGCCGTTTTTCCGCGACGCAGTGTCACTATGTGTAATGTTTGCTGACGCGTCGCTTCCAGAAGGAGTAGGGGATGTTAGTTGTGCTGTCACGACTGGGAAGGGAGGCAGTAATTTTTAGAATGTACTGTAGCCGGGCGCACGTGTTTTTCAGTGAATGCAGGTGGAAATTTAATCGCAACAATAAGTCTTCATCTTGGTTTTCATGTACACGTACTGTAATAAAGTTCCGTGTGTACCAGAGATATGGGTAAAACAAAGCGTTTTCCATATAACGCAGGATTCAAACAAAAAGTGGTGAAACATGCCAAGGAAACTAATAATTTAGAAGCAGCCCGAAAGGTTTGCTTCAACAAAAGTACCGTGCATCTTTGGAGGAAAAGTATAGAAAACTTATGGTTGCAGAATCGTTCCGGAAAGCTTTTAGAGGATGTAAGCATGGGAAGTATCCTGAACTGGGAGATAAGTTGACTGCAAGAGAGACAGAGTCAATCGAAACCAATGCCGGTTGGCTAGCTGGTACAAGGGAAGGAGGGAAGCCACGCCTCTTCTGCCTCCTCCTTCCCCCTGCCTACAGCGGTTTACGGGCGCTAGCTAGCCAGCTGCCGCCACTGCTGCCCACACACGACTGGTTCACATCGTACCTACGCTATGACCCAGAGTCAGTGTCAAGTAAATGCGCGGACGCGACTCATTTTCTATGCTTCATTTGTAAAAGTTTGCGACCTATAATTTTTGTATTAGTACTGTTAAATACAGCACTGTTGCAGTACTTTGTGAAGACAATGCCGTCAAAAATATAAATTAGCGAATGGGCAAAACAGTTTTCCAGTTATGAGATGGTGGAATCTGGGGATGTTTTACTTTGCCGTTTTTGCAAAAATGTGATGCCGGTGACGTGAGACATTCTTCAAGCAAAGCCCAGTGAAAAAGGAATCTCGTTAGTCTTGACGTCAGCTAAGCAGACGAGGGAGGGAGGG
The DNA here is from genome assembly GCA_003012365.1 of Medauroidea extradentata. Lineage (NCBI taxonomy): Eukaryota > Metazoa > Arthropoda > Insecta > Phasmatodea > Phasmatidae > Medauroidea > Medauroidea extradentata. The sequence continues at coordinate 1,033 of PNEQ01121709.1, read as the reverse complement.
TGGGCGGGTGGCGAGTGTAGGGTAGGTCTGGCAATGGTGGCAACTTCGGCTTGTGCGAGCTGCCACTGACGTCACAGTGTCTGCATTCCAACAGCCCCCTTCTCGCTCTTTCACTTCCCATAATCTAGTTTATCACTACTGGTCTGCATCATTCCCTCCCTCCATTGCATTTTGCCTACCCCTCCCCCATCACTTGCCCACATGCTCCTTTCTTAACTTCTTCAGCTATCCCGCTGGCTGCCTCTTCCCACATGGCCCGAGAATCGGCGTACAGCATTCATCATATCACATTATAAAGACCATACAATGCAATTTTATTTTACAATTTGAGGAGTTCAAAATTGTCATTCATACTCTATGCGATGATGCATTATATGCGGAAAAATACAGTAAACTACAGAAAGTAACCTAAATTTAGGCTGCAGAGACAAAATTCACAATATTTCGCATATTCAACTTGAAATTGTTTTATTTCGCATTTTGAAACGAATTTTGGTGTTATTTCGTTTTATCACAATTCACCATATAATCATGTCCCTACTCATCACATTTCTCAACAAGTTATTCAATAATATTGACACATTAAACCCTCAATCAGTTTTGTTACTGCCTTGTTTGTACTTTTATACTGTAATTCATGTCAGCCACTGAGCCTTTTAAAATCAATTGAAACTTGATACTACTGCTGTGTTTCAGCATAGGTTTTCTAATCTCATGCCATAGACCTTAAACACCACTTCCATCACTGTTCTACTGTCCCTACTTTTACAGTAAATATAACAATATTAATTACTGTATTCCTCTGGAAACCATCAAAATATTTGCTATCTGAAACATCTGGTTTGAAATTTTACTGTTCTCTCTTGTACTCAGTAGCTCCAGGCGTGCCAAGGTATAGCACCATATAGAATAGTATAGCCATCTTCATGAGTGAAGCAAATTAGGAGTACTAAGTTTGTAAACCGCAATACCGTGCGCGTCTCTATTGTCTTGGGCAGACACTCGGGAGTAGTTATTTTGGGCGAACTATCTC
>PNEQ01121701.1:0-10276 GCA_003012365.1 Medauroidea extradentata | reverse complement strand
ACATGGAATTAGCAAATGCATGATGAACCCTTCCCGTACTGCATATCGTTGTGATAAGTGTCAACGAGTGTTTGCACGCACTGACAATCTACATAGGCATAAGAAAATATGTACTACTAAGCATGACAATGTGATGCCTTGCGATGTAACTGAAACTAGCACTTCGGTGAATGCGGACGTAAGTACCGTGTCAAGATATACATACATACATATATATATACATATATACACACACACAGACTCACACCCAGTCGGTGGAGCGATGCTCACCTGTCCTATCACAGTCCTCGCCAGGTTGTCAGGTAGAGCCAGCAAGACTGTGATCATAGACGAGCCTCTGAGGAAGAAGTCTACCAGGTCAGCTCCCCTGGCCAGGTTCAGGAAGGTCACTCTGACTCCAGCAGTTACTGACACCCGGTGTACTGTTACTGCCTGGCAGGACTCGCCGTACACTATCCCACAGTCAATTACATTAACATCGTCAATACACAGGCTAAGGTGTTCTCAGAAGGGAAAGAGATGTTAGCTTTACATAAATGCTGAATGTAGTCACTGCGTCCTAGATATGTATGCAATATGTATACAATTGTTTACTATTGTCATCCAGCTAAGGGATCCAACTAAGGGAGGGCAACTTAAACACAATAGCAATGTGACAATACAAGGCAAGCCTATGTTTGCATGCAAACTATCATAATGCGTTAAGCATCACATGAATAACAAAGTTGTCCGCGGCACACACTGTCCGTCTCGTAGCACTTTTGTTTAAGGGGCGTCACAGATATTACAAGAAGTTGTCTTTTTATTTTATGAAAATGTGAATAATTGAAAAACGATACGGTATAAAACAGTTTCTTTATATTGTATAAATTCATGGAGTTGCATAATGAAGAAAATCGTGATTTGAGAATGAATTTTATTGACTTACAGTTTATTCGAAATGCCAATGTGTGCATTTGCACTATCATGGTATATGTTGCCTAGTAATTCAGCGTAGTGACAATTATGTGTGGTGTTTAAAAGAATAAATAATTTGACAATAATAAACAAGAATAATGTGTTCCAGAAGAGCTATGGGTAGTCATATTCGTGCAAGAGAATAGCGTGTGTTCTATGTCAATTTGTTCCATATCTTCTGTCAAACTCAGTGGGGTGGTGCATCAGGACCAGGTAAGAATTTCATTCGGGAGGACCCGGGTTAGATTCCAAGACAGATCACCCTCTTTTGGGCTTTCTATGGTCTTCCGAAATCTCTCTAAGCGAAAGTTCATTAAAAAGTCATGAACGATTCCTTTCCCGGTTCCTTTCATTGTGTCTATTTGTTAGTAAACCTCTCTCATGAACTCGCTGTTTACGAGACATACAATAGCCCTCTTACCATGCTTATGTCGTGTTATATTGTCATTTGGCTTTAAGTTAATTGTTTTCTGGCTTATCTAGTCATGCAACATTTCCTTTCTTTTTTATTTATTGAATTGATACATATGACAATAGTCTATAGGAACATTACAGATAAATATCCTGTTCAGTCTTAAAGTTATTCTTTGCATTTAGTTGTCTATGGAATGGAAAATAAACAAGAACTAGGAAACTTATATTTTCTGCATTTATTTAGGAAAGTTAAAATCTTATGAAATGTTTAGTAAATAATATAACAACCACGAACATATGGTCCTTCGGGCCGGATGTTTAAGGGTAAAGAAGATTAATTTGTTACATGCATATAACTCACATCACCTACTTACGAGGGATCTACAAAACAAACTAAGTCTAGTTTTTATATTCTTTTTCTTTCTTGACATGGATTCTAAACTGAAATCCTTGTTGTTTAAAAGAATCAAGCTAATTAACGGAAAATTGAGACGAATGCAAATGTTCGTAGATAAGCACATTCCTGGTTCTAGTGTATTTGAAATGATGTTGAGATTGGAGGCTTTACTTCAATTAATGCATGAATATGACGAAGTACAAACAAAACTAGAGATGATTGAAGATGACACGTTAGCTCAAAATGAAAATTACAGAGAAACATTTCAGAACACATATTATGAAGTATTATGGCAGGCTATATTGATTGTCGAACAATACACAGAAACTAATTCAAATCTGAACAATGTCTGTTCACAACCAACAAGTTCATGTAGTAATACAAATTTAAAATTGCCACAGTTAAGTTGCCTTTATTCACCGGTAATGTTACAGAATTCAGACATTTTAAAAATACATTCCCAAGTCTAGTTATTCATAAAAGTACTCTAGACGAAGTTCAGAAACGTCATTATCTTTTATCTTCTGCCTCAGGCGAACCCCATAGACTAATTGAAGCCTTGACAATAACAACTGAAAACTTCAATATTGCATGGAGCATTTTGTGCAAGGCATACGATAAACCGAAACTCATTGTCTCTGTTCACGTCAGGCAACTACTATCCTTACCAGTAGTTACAAAACATTCAGCATCTGATTTAAGGTGTACATTAAGTCAATTAATAAGCAATCTCCAAGCATTATAAGCATTAGATTTAAATTTGCCACTGCATGAAGTTATCATATCGCAATTAGTTTTAGACCAGCTTAGTGAACAAATTCTCAAGGAATGGGAGATAAGCTCACCAATAAATAAAATGTTACCATTAAATGATTTATGTGAATTCCTCGAAATTAGGTGTCAGGCATTAGAACTCAGCAAAACCAATACAGTAATTTTATCAGAAAGTACAGTTCACAAGAAACAAAACTCAACCATGAGACAAGCAAAAAATGTAACACAAACATATGTTAAAACTGACAACAGCTACATTAAATGCAATGAAATGCATGTGTTACATAGGTGTCCTGACTTTTTAGGCGAAAACATCCAACAACGTACTGAATTTTTATTTGCTCACAAACCTTGTATTAACTGCTTGAAGTTAGGACATATAGTAAAACAGCGCAATTCAAGCTCTTTTCGTAAATGTGGCAGAAAACATAATACATTATTGCATAGAGATACTAAGAGTTATCAAGCTGAATGTGACGACAATGATGTACAAGACAACAAAGATAGTGAGAATTCAAGTAAATTTCCACAGTACTGTTCCTTAAATGTCAAAAAACCCACTCACATTCTACTTCCCACTGCTATAGTGAGAATACATGACAATAATGGAAGAGAATTCATTTGTCGTGCGTTGTTAGATTCCTGCTCACAAGCACATTTCATTGGTGAATCATTGGTTCAGTGACTAGCTTTGAAGAAATTTCCTAAAAACATGCCATTGCAAGGATTAAACAATGTCAGGACAGATTCAAGGTATTGCACCACAGTTCATATAATGTCTAGGACAACAGATTATTCCACAGATATTGAATGTTCTATTTTACCACACATTTCTGGAAATGTCCCAAGTAACCACATTAGTAGACACGATTGGAACATTCCAAATTATGTAAATTTAGTTGATAAGACATTCAATCAACTAAAGAAAATGTATCTTCTTATTGGAGCAGAGATTTTCTTCCAAATTCTTATACCTGAACAAAGACAAAGATCAGGCTATCCATATCTCCAAAACAATAAACTCGGGTGGATATTAGCAGAACCACATATATCGTCAAGTGTAAATACAAATCAACAAACTTTCTTTGTCAGAGAGGATACTAATCTGGAACAACAACTTAAAAAATTCTGGGAACTAGAAGAACTTAATAATAGACGAAGGTCAAAGGAGGAAAGAGAATGCGAAGAACATTTCATTCACAACACTTCAAGAGATGATACAGGAAGATACATTGTACATTTATCATTCAAACAGAATCCAAGGCGACTTGGTGACTCACATCAAATGGCATTGACGAGATTTCTACGTCTTGAACAACGCCTAACGAAACATCCCAGTTTACATTCAGATTATATATAATTTATGAGTGAGTATGAAGCATTTGGTCACATGCACATTGTAGATAGAGAAAACTAAGGATAACTTAAAGTAAAACTACTTGCCACATCATTCTGTAATAAAGGAATCAAGTACCACAACCAAAACTAGAGTGGTGTTTGATGCATCAGCTAAAACTTCTAATGGAATATCACTCAATGACATTTTGAAAGTGGGACCGACTATATAACAAGATATGTGTTCAATCATTCTGCTATTCAGAACACATGAAATTTGTTTCACTTCAGACATTGAAAAGATGTACCATCAAATTAAGGTCAGTCCAAATGACCGTCAATTTCAAAGAATATTGTGGAGAAGTTCAATGGAGGAAACAATCAGGGAGTATGAATAAGAAGCGGTGACATATGGTACTGCATGCGCACCCTTTTTAGCAACAAGGACTTTGCATCATATAGCTATAGACGAATCACAATGCAACCCTATTGGTTCAGAGATTATACTTCGAGATTTTTACATTGATGATTGTATGTCAGGAGCACACACAATTCACGAAGCTTTGGTGATGCAAGAACAACTGATACATTTGCTAAATAAGGGAGGATTTACACTTCGAAAATGGTGCTCAAACAATCCACAATTACTTGATGCTATTCCACATAAGTTTCGAGAGACTCAACTGCCTTTGAACTTAGACAATAACGTAGTAAAGGCATTAGGAATAATTTGGCATACAGCCACAGATAAATTTCAAAATGTTAATGATCAGTATTTTAAAAATGCTTCTAAAATGATTGTGTTTACGAAAAGAACAGTGTTGGCAGTCATATCATCACTATTTGATCATTTAGGTTTAATTAGTCCCATTATCATATCATGCAAGTTTTTAATACAAGAGTTGTCGCAAGCACAGGTCAACTGGGACGAAGCTCTTCCCACAGAAATCTCAGACAAGTGGAAATATTGATATGAACAAATTCCATATGTACTGGAAATACACATCGATAGACATGTTTTAGGAAAGGACAATTTGAAAGACCTTCAATTACATGGATTCGCAGATGCCTCTGAGAAAGTTTATGGTGCATGCCTCTACATAAGATCTACAGAAGAAACAGGCAATGTCGTCGTAAAAATTCTATGTGCCAAGTCAAGAGTAGCCCCAATCAAAAAGATTTTCCTTCCCCGATTATAATTACGTGGAGCTCTGCTATTATCCAGACTTTTCAAGAAGGTCATGTCTGCCTTGAATTGTTCTTTCTCCCTTAGGAGATTGTGGACAGATTCAACTTTAGTGTTAGCATGTATATCTGCTATTCCTACTCGATGGAAAATATTTGTAGCAAATAGTGTTGCTGAAATACAAGACAGCACTTCAGTGTAAGATTGGCGACATGTACCATCAAGAGACAATCGTGATGATATGATATCAAGAGGAATTAATCCAAGCGATTTTGTGACAAATGAACTGTGGTGGCATGGACCATCGTGACTACAAGAAGACTCATCTGTGTGGTCAGAAACAAGAAAGGGTAGTAACCTATATTTAATTCCAGAAAGAGAATACCAGCTACAGTTTTGGTGACTACATCTGTACAAGATGATGTGATCTCAATATTTTCAACTCTTAATCGATTGACATGGGTAGTCGCCTATTGTAAACGCTTTTCTGCAAATACCAAGAGATCTCCAGATGAGAAAAACTGGATTGTTATCTGCACAAGAACTTAAAAATGCACATATCATATGCATTAAAATCGCTCAGAGACCAGAATACTGCACAGAAATAGAACATTTGAAAACCAATAAAATATGTGATTCCAAAAGTAAACTAAAGTCATTGAATCCTTTTGTATGCGACGATGAAATTCTAAGAGTTGGTACACGCCTTCATCATGCAGTAATTCCAACAGATCAAAAACATCAGATGATTCTTCCAACAAGACATCATTTGACTAAGCTAATAATTGACAATGAACATTATCGTCTATTGCATGCTGGAAATCAACTTCTGCATTCTTCCTTGCGTCAACATTACTGGATTGAAAATGACAAGAATAAATTTCGACATATTATTCATTCATGTTTAGTATGCCAAAAATTCAGATCAGAGACAACACGGCAACTCATGGGCCAACTTCCAAGTGTCAGAGTCAATCCTGCTAACCCATTTAATAATGTCGGAGTTGATTATGCTGGACCGTTCTACATCAAATCAGGTTCAAGAAGAACCAAGACAAATGTCAAATGCTATGTCGCACTATTCATTTGTTTAGCAACAAAGGCTATACATTTGGATGTAGTGTGTGACCTAAGCAGCCAAACTTTTATTTCTGCACTCAAAAGATTTGTATCTCGACGTGGTCGAGTTAATCAAATATTCTCTGATAATGGAAGTAACTTTATTAAGGCTAACAAAGAACTGTTCCGAACCAAAGAACATCAAACTGCTGTAAACTATTTTACTTCTAAGGAAGAAATCAAATGGAACTTTATTCCTTCTAGAGCTCCAAATTTTGGTGGATTAAGGGGAAGCTGGGATAAGGTCATTTAAATATCATCTGCGGCATGTTATAGGCTGTACATTTTTAACGTATGAAGAATTACTGACCTTAATACTGCAGATAGAAGCATGTCTCAACTCTAGGCCTTTGACACCATTGAGCAATGATCCAGATGACCCTTCTGTTCTTACGCCTGGTCACTTCTTAATCGGTAGGCCAATAACAGCTCTCCCAGAACCCGATCTGAACACGTCTTAGATCAACTTGCTTACCAGGTGGCAGCGAATTCAGCAGCTGTTACAGTTATTTTGGAAAAGGTGGTCAGCTGACTACTCATGTCAGTTACAACAAAGAAATAAATGGGCAACTCAAACCACTAACATTCAACCTGGTACCCTCGCACATTATTCGTGAAGACAATTTATCTCCATTGAGTTGTAATATTGGCGTCATACAACAGACCCATCCTGGTTCCGATGTATTGATTCGGGTGGTGACTATCCGCACTTCAAATGGAACATTTAAACGTCCCATTACCAAAATATGTCCTCTTCAAAACACCCAGCAAGATAGTGACAATTGTTAAGGTTTTCGCAATATGTTTATAAAAATGTTGATATATTATTTTTTTTTATTTATTTTTTTTTTACAGGGCAGTATGTTCAGCCTTTAAAGTTATTCTTTGCATTTGGCTTTAATGTCTAGGAATGTAAAATAAACAAGAACAAGGAAACTTATAATTTTCTGCATTTATTTAGGAAAGTTAAAATCTAATGAAATATTTAGTAAATAATATAAGAACCACGATAATACCCTTTCTTCCTGATACTAGGAGTTCTATTTTAATTCAAATTGCAAGAAATATTGTTTTGATTATAATGTGAATATCTATCCATCGTATTTTACGTACATGTTACATGTCCAAACTTATTTATTTATTGGATTAGACACCGAACTTATAAATATTCCGGAATGTTATTATGTAATTTATTACATATTAAGTATGTTCAGGATAGTATGTGCTTGTTTACAACAAACAAGTATCATAAAATATACTTTATGTGTCGTTGAGACTAATGCTGAAGGATTTAATTTCCAAAATATTTTCGTAACCTATATTGAAAAAAATCTCTTAATCTTGCGCACTTGATTTGGGATACTTCATTTCCAGTTTAGCAAAGAAACAAACGTGCTTGCAGAACTCAAATTACACTTGTCATATTTCTGTGTCTTGTTGAAATTGTCATCAATTTTGTATCAGTGGAATCAACATATAGCTATACCGAATTATGAGTGAAATTAACACTAGTGAACCTTTCCAAGTAATGACAATAAAAAATGAATTTGAAAAACGTACAATTGCGTCCAAATGTTGTAACCTACATTTGAAATATGTAAAGTAGCCAACTCCTGCATTAATTACAACTTATGCATTGCAGATAAACATGGAAGATGTCAATGAACAAGAGCGGCATTGCATAAGTTTACAGAAGTGTGGTATCTCTTATTCGTACAACGTATATGATGTACTCGAACTACTGCGGTGTGATAGTAACTTTGACTAGGCATCGAAAACCCAAATTTGGTCATTTACCAATTACGTGCCTACCTCTTCGACTTATTACCACTACTGTTATACTCATAAACATACAATACCACGTACATATAACTCACAAATATGCATATACAAATACTCGAATATTGTTAAGTTGCAGCTTACAGATGGGATCCTCATTATACAGAAGGACTATATCACGAAGATCAAAGAACTCTCGGAGAGAAGATATGACACTCTCAAATACTCTCTTGTCACTGGACACGGTCACAGTCAGCATTAATACTGTGATCACTGCTGATGTTGGCAGGATTGAAGCCATGGAATCCACACTTCCGTCCTTGGTAAGACTTGAAGCTGTGACTGATGTTCACGCTGGGAAGCTAGCTGAGATAATGCAGTAGTATTTTAGTGTCGGCAATCAATATTCACTGGAGTGCTATGAAGATAAATATCTACGTTGGCAGGGAAAACTCGGTGACGTAAAGTTGTGACCGCTGAATTTAATCTTTTTACTTGTCTGGTGAATGCCTTTCGTGTTTTTCTTTCTTATGCTTTGTCTTGTAAAGTTATTGATTCTAGGGGTAAGCAGGCACTCTCAAGCGTTATACGAATAAAGTGGATTAAGGATTTCGGGCATGATAAGGGCATTCCAGCAAACTAGGTTAACATTTGTAGACTTTCTTGGATGGTCGTTAGACACTTATTCCACTGCGAGTCCCAGAGCAGGCAATGTGACACGATAGGCGCGAAGATTGTTGTGCCGATAAACGATTCTTCTCTCAAACAGCTGCTACGTGGAGGCGTAGTGCACACAGTCTGGCCAACAAACGAACAATTCCATTATGTGTCTAGCCGTGTCCGAAACGAAGCTTTTACATATGTAGGGTTTGGGAATTTAGAGTGGATATATTCGAATTTATGAAACAGTGCTGCGTGCGGCAAAGTTGGAGGTACTTCGATGAGACTTTTTTTTTCACTACCGTAATGAATAAATTGTCTATTCGTTCTACATACTAATTAGTTTTTCTTTCACATCCTAAATTACAAAATCTACGATAGTATTTATTTTGTTTTAGAGTTGACTTAATTAGAAAATACATAATTTATTTATAAATTAAATAATTACTTGCTGCATACAAAATAATACTACGGACTTTTAATTTACGTCATTACTGTTTTAATGGATATGTGTATATTTTTTAACCTAAAATCGGAGTATAAAACTTAAGCAGCCGACGAATTTACGGAAATATTTGGGAATTTTGCATGCTACTTCTTCACCTCAGTAAATTTTACACCCTAAATCCCCAAATATTTACTACACTTACCTGGACACGTGGTTGATTTATTAACCTGAATTGTCGTTTCGGACATGGCCTCTGAGTTGAAATAAGGTTAATCCTACTTCAGGTTAGAAAGATCAATGTTAAAAGTTTGTCACAGGGAATGTTTCTGCCCCTTGAGCGCTGGTATCGGTAGTGCACCAAACTGACCAATCATGGAGCATTCCTGAATTTTAAGTTGCATTAAGTTGATAATTTAAAACGCGAAATCGGTTTCATTTCACTTTAAAATTAAGTTAAAATACGTTTTAACATTTCCAAGTTTATTTAAATTTCATTTTACTACTACTATTAACGATTGAAGTGAAACTAGTAGCAGAAATGTTCCCCGTGCCAATCTCTCCCATAAAAAAACGTATTTTCTGTCTAGCCTGTTGTAGAATTAACCTTAGTTGAACTGAACACTTCGTTTACATGAATAATGTCGCAGAAAAAAGTTGACGATATTCAAAAGAAAATGCAAGTCTACGTGTATTTTTATGTACTGGTGCTAATTTCATAAATTATTATTCTTAAATGATTTTGTTAGCGTCATTGCAGTAGTTACGTTATACCTTTAAAATATGCTTATCATTCCTTTAAAGAGATCAGATAAAGAGTAAGTGCATGAAGATAAATTTAACATTTGCGGACAATTAGTAAGTTCGATTAATTCTTTCGCGTTAGAAATGAACAGGATAAGAAAATAAAGCTATACACACAAAACAATTGTATTTTTTTTTGTGATTATATTTACAATTTTTAAAAAGTACAAGTTTTTTATTTTAATGAAACATTATATTAGCTTCATTGTGTTCATTTTAATGTCTTTGTATATATGTTTGGTAAAATAACACGAATGGTAATTAGTACACAGATATACTGTGATATATATATATATATATATATATATATATATATATATATATATATATTATAGCATTTGGCTAAAGAAAGTTAATATTTTTATGAGTGAAATATTTGATCTGTGTAATTTGTACTTTCTCTATT